>PVJD01004420.1:0-137224 GCA_004026545.1 Mormoops blainvillei | reverse complement strand
CTAGCAAAATCAGATAGTCTTGGTAGATTTCGAAAGCTTTCAGTTTCCATCCAGGCTAGAAATAGCACCAGGAATAAAAAATCCTTTTGTGTGATATGATGGCTCAGTTGCGAGTCCTAAGTCACTCTGTAATAGGGTTAGGTTTTCAAAAACCACAGTTTAAAATGTTAACTAAATAGATTAGACTTTCAGACATTGGAGTAGAGTTTGAATTGTGTTAAACATTTGTGTTGTCCTTTGTTTTACTTGAAGTGATTCCCCTCCCCCCAACTAATAATGGATTTGCCCAGTAACTCTATGTGCCTCGTGCCATTGTCTATTAATGTGAAACAGCTGGGGTGCCTGTGCGGCCCAGTGGGAAAGACCAGCTTCTTCCACTTCACGGAAATGCTCAGTGAGATGGCCAAGTGCATACCCATTACTGTCTGCTTGTGATGAGGCATAGACAAATGCCATTTCAAATAGTCTAATGTGAAAAAAAAAGAAAAACAAACAAAAAGAAAAAACAGGGCAAAACAAAACACAACAACAAAAAATGGTGAAACGTAATCTTTTCTACATTTATGACATCTCCATTTGTTTCTCTTTCCCACTGTGTACATATATGTGAGTGGATGTGTATATATATAAAACTTAATAAAATTTAAATTTCCTGAGAGGTGCCGTGAAGGGAGTCCTACATTACTCTGTAAGTGGAAATCCGATCATTTAGAAGTAAGGTAATCTCTCTCCTAACAGCTGGGTGGGCCCAGTCCAAGTTGGGGGAAGCATTCAGACCACCTAAAAGCGACCAGAATGCCAATATAGTTTGAATATGAATGTAAAGTAAATGTTAGCCTTTCCATGATTTGAGCTAAGCACAATAAACAACAAGTGAGTCCAGAAAAATCATAGGAGGTTTAAGAAATTTCCTTTGATATTAACCATCAAAGATATCAAACTTAGTTTCCATATGAACAATTACGTATTCTCCTCCCCAGGCCAGGTCAAAAGGCACAGGATGTTAGAAGGGCCTTCGGCTGCCTCCTCTGCCCAGACAGAATCAGATGGCGATGGTGAACCAGATGAACCTCCCTGCGATGGACAAGAGTGCTCGTCCTGGTGTATTTATCAGCTCATGTACGCCAATCTACCTCGACCTTCTATTTTTCCACTTTGCCTAAATGTGCTATTGACACCTTCTGTGAAGAGACCGTATTCTTTCCTTATTTCTGCCCTAACTACATAGGACATATTTTTCAAAAATGTATACCCTAAGAGAGTGCAAACAATATTTGACCCAAATGAGCTAGAGTATTAATAGATTATGAAGACACAAATTAGAAGGGCGAAGGAAACATAAACTGTAGCAGGGAGACTATAACAGAGGAAGCGAAGGTGAATTCTCCTTTTCCAAAAACATGGAGGTTTATATTGATTAGAGTTGGTTCCTTATGATGTCAAGTCAGTGAGTAGAGGCTCATACAGAAGTTAGAAACAGCAAGATTTACAGAGCCAACATAATAAGGGAACAGCAGTCTGGGTGGAAACTGTGGTGAGCTGGGAAGCGTATGCTTTGTCTAAATCAGGGAGTGGCTATGACACTCCAGGCTGCTGAGGCCAGCAGGGATACGGCGCCAATGGAGTTAACTGACTTGCTCCAGTTTTGGAATGTTACCAGCTAAAATAAATAAATAAATACACACATACATAAATACATAAATAAATAAATGTGTTTTAACACCAGGCAAGCCAAACAAGACCCTTCTGTGGGCTGCCAGCTTGCAGCCTCTGTTCTATGGAATGGACATCGTGGGGGAGGTGAGGAAAGATGGCGATACGACATCAGAATGAGTGGTTAGATTCTGAAACTGTTAGGGTGCTTTCCTGCTCTGAGCCTCTCATCTTGGCTGGATAAACGGAGACTTGAGGTCGAATGTGCTGATGACCACTGATTCTGTTTCTTACTGCAGCAGAGCATGAGCTATATACCCCCACCGTACTGGGTACCACAATTCAATTCAATTTAAGCATGTCTTACTGGTCCCTAAAGAAACCCATTGGAATGAAATTAAAATGAAGCCAAGTGCTTTTGATCTTTATCAAATACCAGAGGTACATCGTTGTCTTCTATAGAAGAAGTTCGTATTTTGTACCTGTAGTAACAGAAACCTAAAATTATTTTTCTCCGTGTGTCCATGCATGCTGACAATTGGGATTTTGCAAGTCAATGGAGTCACAAACTTGGTACTTTGGTGGCTTCGCTGAACATTTTATCAGGTATCACTCACGAAACAGCAAGTCCCCAACTTTTTCTAGGCAGACACCTAGAACCAAACTAAATCTGAAGAACAAAGAAAACTGATGTTAGCATTTTGTGACCAGGTGTTTGTAGAATCAAAGAACTAAGACAGAAGACCACAAGAAAGAGAAAGCTATGACCCACTTTTTTTTTCTTCTTTTTTTTTTAATGAACCAGTGCTTGCTTTCTCAATGCACCATATACCAGTTCTTTGCTATCAAAACCTCTGCAACTCAGGACTGGCAGAGAAAAGGACCTCCTCTCTCATTACCATCATGGGTCATAGGTGCTTCTTCTGAATGTGGACAGATACATAGAATGCGGTTCAGGCAAGAGGTGCTGGTAGCCACCCAGACACTTTCAAATTATGGGACCTGGGACATTTGTCCTGGCCTGCTCTAAAGCCTCTAAACACCCTGGGCCACATAGATGTACTTTCTATATATCATACAGAAATTCATGTGTTGAGAAATGCATTGTTTCTTCAGTTACCTAAAGGAAAGTGCTCTTTTTATTTCAGTGTTTATTTTTGTTCTTAATTGGCTTTGTTATTCTTGAGTGTAATACAGTATATAATCCTTATACCCTTGTATTGAATAAAATACATTGGGCACTGGAAATAGGGTCAAGCTAAACTAAACTGGTAAAATATAGTCAAGCTAAACTACACTGGTGAAAAAAAAAACTGGTAAAAGTGGTCAACATAGTGGTATTATTTTTTGTGTCTCAGAAGGTGACAGAGCTTGTTCTGAATTGTGAGCTTCAACGGAATCTTTTATGTTGGTGACTCTGTTCTAAAGAGCAAAGAAAAACATTTTCTTATTTCTTGATGTTAGTATCTAGACTTCCATGGAATTCCAAAGGGAAGTCAGATTTTTAAGGGACAAGTTCATACTGTTGGAATCTTGGGAAGGCAAAGTGAATGAATCTCTTGCAAGCTTCCATGTGGCAGGTGAGGACTGGCAAAACTTAGGTGACTTATCTTTTGAACTGACTCAGATATTTGTAGCAAACCCTCCTGTGCAATTGTCACGACTTCTTTATGGTAATTAATTTGATGGAACACTGCCAAATGGCATATTTTTCCTACTCAGAGCCCTCTTCTAAGCACTCCTGGGAATGTCTGAAATATGAGATAAGCACTCTTAACCCAAAGTTTTATTAAAAAGTTTAATTAACACAAATGCAAAATGGCACATTGATTGCTCTTAAGTAAGTAGACTACGTGTAAATCTGTGAACTATCCATTCCCCTCAGCAGCCCTGGGAGCTTTATCTCATCCCGCGCACAGGAGAGCTCCCGGGACGCGCCTCCCCATCGTCAGCCTCCCAGGTTCTCAGGACTTCGCTGCACGCCATCAAGCTTGGTAGTGCGGGGAAGTTTCCTGGCCTTGCTCTCTGTCTAACCCTCCCTCCTCTCCACTAGCACCAGCCCCGCCCTGCCGGACCCTCTGGCTTTTGATCTCCTTCAAGCCGCCTTCTGGGAAACCACCAGCCTCACAGTAACTCTCTTGCCTGTCTAAGCCCCACCCCCACCTGAGAAAATACATGTTCACCAATCCTCTCTCAAGCCTCCAGAATATGAAGAATTACTTAACTTTTGTTTTTTTCTAGCATAATCCTCTACTAGATCCTTAGCTCTTCAAAGGCAGAAACCATATTCTTATACACCCTTGCATTCCCAGCACCTAACAGTACCTGACACATAGTTAGAGCTCAATTACTGAATACTTAGAAATAAGGCATTACCCTGTTTCCCATCTTCTCTTCTTGATTTTTAAAAAAACCTGGGAGAAAAATCTTTATTTCCCCTTGTATTCTCTGAGGGCCTCTATGTTCCCTTAGCCCTCCACCCTCTCTTGACACAATTCTTTAAATTATGATCATGTTAAATAAAAATATCTTAGCTATTCAACATGTAATAAGTACAGTAACTGAAGGACAAGACTAAAAAGATTTTCTGTTATTTTAGGTGATAGTTAAATCAGTGGCACTGTCCTCTACATGTTGCTGAGCAATCCTGCTTAATTAGTGATCAGAGGAAATATTAATATAGTTACAAACACTAGCAGAGAGGAAGAGAGAAAGTGACTGTGTACAATAATAGTATAGTGAAAGGAAGTGAAAAGAACAGAAATTAAAAGAGTTTGCAGTAACTGTATCAGTTATCTGTTGCCACAAAATGGCTGCATAGCAATGAGCAGTGGCTTACAACAATAAATATTAATTTTTGCCTCGAAGTCTCTGGGTCTGCGAGGTGGTTCTGCTGATCTGGGCCAGGGTTGGCTGGGGATGGCTGGGTTCATTTACGTATCTGTGGTCAGCTGGTGAGTCAGCTAAGGACTGGCTGCTCGCGGATGGTTTTAGCCTCTGAGAAGCTCTGCGCCTTGTGTTTTCTTATCCTCCAGCACACACAAACCTAGGATTGTTTATATGAAGGTAGCATATATCAGAGGGAGAGAGTAGAAGCACACAAAGCCCCATGGAGCCTAGGCTCAAAACGGGCACACTGTCACTTCCACTTCATTCTATTGGCCCAGGTACGTTTCAAGGCCAGCACAGATGCAAGGGATGGGGAAATACCTCCCATCTCTTGACAGCGGGAGCTGCAAACTCACATTACAAAGGGGACAGATACAGAGAGGGCTGGAGAATTCAGGCTAATTTTGACATCAAACCATCACGGTAACCTCAACGCCAAACTCCATTTATGAGCGGCAAGGAGCACACACAACTGCCTTAGTTTGAATTCCTCTGGAAACTGAACCTGAGACAAGGATCCAAATGCAAGGGGTTTATTTGGATAGTGATGCTGTGAAACACTGGTGGGGGGTGGGGAAATGAGAAAGGAAAGAGCCTTCCTTTGTTATCAAGCAAGTCCCCACTGTGGATAATTGAAGCTTATTCTTGCTGAGCCAAAATATAGAATCCATGTCTTAGAGTGGTCCTGCCTGAAGAATGAGGGGCCTAGGATATTAGCACTTCAGCTTCTCTAGTCATTGGTTGTGGAGTACTCACGCATGAGTATTTTGGACCTGCCATGGGTGCCGAATGGGCTCCAAGGTCAGCCACAGAAAGTCTTCAGACAAAGAACCGCCAACTTAGATACTGAGCAGTATGCACTCAAGTGGCGAGGGTACGGGGAGGGTACAGCAGGGCCCTGACTGTGTCAGTTACAACGCCCGACAGCTGCTAACTACAGTGGAGTCGTCCAAAGGTTACAGTGTCGCTAAGTGGAAAGATGATGGGTAAACCAGTTTTTAACTATGACCGAATTCCATAACATCTCTGAACCTCATTTTCCTCAATAATATGTACATCCTAGGCATTTTATGAAGATTAAATTGAGGTGATGTGTTTACTACAGATGCGGGATGTTATTATCAATATATTTTTGTTTCTACTCATTGATTTTTTCAATACTTTATAGTGGAAATAAACACATCCTTTGAAAATTTGCTTGGGAACCCTGTCTTTTTCCACTTTGACCACTCTTTGGCATCTAACACAGGCTCCAAAAAGCAAAGACTAGAACTTGGACGTTCTAGAAATGGCAACATCTTCACACAGCTTGGAAACAGTAAATGCTCCCACATGCAACCTTTCTCCCTCAGTAAAACTGGACCAACACCAACCAAATGCTTGCAGTAGGAAACTGCTCCCTCCTGTGTGAAAACTGAATTGAACGCTCACCATCAGCAGCCAGCACAGCGCGCATTTAATTACGTGGTGCTTTGCTCTGAAGCCACTCCTTCCTCAGCCTTTCTGGAAGACGTCCAGACCAATGCTTATCTTGTTTGTTCTTTACTGATGACCTTTCATGAACGGTCCCAGTTTAATGAAATAAAAACGTTAAAATATAATTCCCTTTGTCTTTGAAGTGTGTGTTTCAGACTTTCTGCTTCTTTTCAAGAAGCAGAAGGCCACCCTGGGTAGGAGGACAGGGGACCAGGTGAATGCAAACCGCTCGTGATGTGAGGGGCCGGTGGGGCTGGATCAGTGGGCAGGCAGGGTCCCACCTTTGCTTATTTATTCCACCAACTACCCAGAGACTTCATTTGACGGTACAAACCTCACCAAGGAGTTTGAAGACACTAATTTGGTTTCCACTGGAGGACTGGGAGAAAGCTTTTTCACAGCATCAAAACCTCCAAGAGACTTGAAGAGATTATTTGGGTCATCCCATTGCCTCTATGCAAGTCCTCCTGGAGGCCAATTGTGGTGGATGAGAATTGCCTCTACTGAAGGGCCAGGGGAATCACCTAGTGTCCTGAGGGCAACATTATGGGGAAATTGTTCCTTTGGTCTAACTAAAACCTCTCCTGTTAGTCTATAAAATTTTTTCCTTTTTTCCATTTCCCTAATAGAATGAGTACCACCTTCTCCATAAAACCTATTGTATTTAAATTTTTTTCTTCATGTGTTCTCAGTATTCTTTTACCAGCATTTCCTCACAGCTCCAGCTTTTTATTAGTCCTTTAAGAGAGCTCTTTTAAAATTTGCTTTGAATGGAACTGCCTTTTGAGTCAGCAATTCCACTACTGGGATCATACCCTCAGAATCCTGAAACACAAATTCAAAAGAACTTATGCACCCCAATGTTCATAGCAGCACAATTCACAATAACCAAGAATTGGAACAGTAAATGAGTGCATCAAAAAACTGTGGTACATTTACACAATGGAATACTACACA
Source organism: Mormoops blainvillei (assembly GCA_004026545.1). Lineage (NCBI taxonomy): Eukaryota > Metazoa > Chordata > Mammalia > Chiroptera > Mormoopidae > Mormoops > Mormoops blainvillei. Next base: position 130,249 of record PVJD01004420.1, on the reverse strand, counting down.
ACAGAAAGGAAGAAGTAGCTACTACCCTTCACAACAGCACGCATGGAACTGGAGAGCATTAGGCTAAGTGACATAAGCCAGGCAGTAAAAGACAGATACCATGTGATCTTACCTATAAGTGGAACCTAATCAACATAATAAACAAGCAAGCAAAATATAACCAGCAACATTGAAATAAAAAACAAACTGACCGTAACCAGAGAGGAGGAGGGAGAGGATGACAGGGGAGAAGGAGGGGAAGGGTCATCAAGGAACATGCATAAAGGACCCAGGGACAAAGCCAAATGTGACAAGGATTGAGGGTGAGGGGTGGGGTTGGGTGGAACTGGGGAAAGTTGTGGTGGGAAAATATTGAAAAAATAAAATAGACAGGGAGAAGCTGAGAATAGTATAGGAAATTGAGGAGCCAAAGAACTGATATGCACAGCCCATAAACATGAACTAACAAGTGTGGGGATGATGGGATAGGGTGCAGGGTGGAGGGGATAAAGAGGGGGAAAATATGGGGCAACTGTAATAGCATAATCAATAAAATATGCAAAAAATTCACTTTGAGTGCTCAGTAAACTTTCTTAATTTTGAAGTCCAACTGTGAACTTCGGGGGCACCTTGTGTGTAAATGGAAGTATATGGGGTGACGGGGAACTGTTCCAGGGTTGGTTTTTTGGGGTTGAGTTAAGAGGGAGGTTCTTCATATTCTCTTTACACACTTACGAACAACTCTCTCCCCTCCAACACCATTGAAAACAAGAATGTCTTGAGCAGAGAATAAAGCCTGTCTTCCACTCCATTATTAGAGATGAGATAAAGTGCATACATTCCAGGAAGAGAGAGTGCCACAGTTTCGAATTCACAGGGACGTAAAGATCACGGGGGCTGGGTCTTTTCCAGGTAATTTTTTATTAGGAGCGGCAGCGTACAAGGATATGGAAAAGGAAAAGCTCAAAAAGGGTGTTTGTCATTCTTTAAGGCCGCTGTGTATCTCCTGAACATCCTTCCTATGTTTTAGGAATTTCCTATAATATCTGACTTTCTTCTCAAGTATTGAAAACAGTCATGCAGTTTCCCAGCAATGTTTGCAGCCAGGCATAATCTTGCACAATGTCAAGGTTTCTACCCGGAAAGGACCTCATTTAACTAAGTTGGTGGTGAAGGCATCCTTGCAGGTGGCAGTGGGGGCGGGGGGGAGGGGGCGCTCACCAATGCTAACAGAACTTCCAGGGGCCCAGCCGCTGCTCCTCAGTGTGGAAACAGCAATAAGGTAGTAAATGTACATAATGACCAATGGCGACAGCATGGCCTTCACAGGAGCAATCACTTGGTAGGGTCTGAGCACTCCTCCTACCTTCACTCAGTCCCTTAATAAATGAATTTTCTGCATAGACTAAGTACAGTGTGTCTCGTTTACATCTGGAAAGGCTCCGAAAGGCTGCTACAGTGTTGTTCTGACAACAGCATTCCACTGTGGACTTGCTTTGGTTCCACTAATACTCACTGAACTGCTCGCCCTGTTGAAAGTCCTACCAGACTGTTCGAAGATAGCACAACCTTTTAAATCCCCGTGGAGACAAACCCATGGCTCTGGGCACTGACATGGCCCTCTTAAAAATTATACATAATTCTCTCGGATATATCTCTTCCTGAATTTGGAAGATTAACACAAGAGAGAAAGGACAAAAAGAAGTCCAAGTTTTGAATACAAGGTTAGGTAGCATGACTTAAATCACAGACTGGGTTCCCATAAGTTTTCTGCAAGTTTAAGAGAATGAGGTCTGGTAACAACAGGTTGTGTAGCAGGTTGCTAGTACCTCCAAAAGTTGTGCTAGAACAGTGGTTTTCAACCTTCGTTGCACATTAGAATCATCTAGAAAGTTATAAAAATGCCAATGCCTGGGCCCCACCTTTAGGAATTCCGTTTCAGTTGGCCTGGATTGGGGCCTGGGCACTTATGTCTTTTTAAAGCTTGCCAAGCTAATCTAAGACCGAGGTTGAGAAGCTCTATATTAGTGGATTCCAGATCATATGTACAGCCTGGAAATCTTTTGGTAATATTACTATGACTACTCATCATGCCCTGGTAGAGGTGTGTCTCAGTTTATAAAGTAGGAATATTTATGAATGAAAATGTATATCAAATACTATGTTAGCTACCACTGGAAGTGGCAAAACCAGCAACAGGTAGCATCCACCTTAGACTAAGTGGCACTGGGCACCTGATCTGCCCAGTGTGTGTGCCAGGAGAGTGACTGCGTGCATTGATTTTCTCCACCTGGTTTAGATAAGCCTCCTCATAATACCTGTAGCACTTCATTTAACAGAGGACTTTCTAAAATAGAAAAGAGGTTTAGTTAGAAGTGACTCTATGGAATGCATTAGATATCTCTTAGTGTATGGTCAATGTAAAAATACATATAGAAGTGTAATTTAAAATAGCTACTAGTGTTAACTAGAACAAGAATGAGTCGTGGGGAAGACAGAGGCACTGGGTTAGCTTGCAGTCTGGCCCAGGAGGGTGTTCCTGGGGGAATGAGTGGCTGCCAGAGCAGCAGGTGTATTGCCCCAAAATGGAAAACCAGAAGACAAGATGGCCAGATAGGGATCATTCTAACAGCAAAGTAAGAGAGGGCAAGAGACTACAATCGATAGTAAATGTACATAATGACCAATAAATCAGCTCAAATAAACACTGGCACAGAAGTGAGTGCAAGAATGACAAGCAAGCAACTAAACTAAGGCAGGTTGGGCTGAACCATTGCAGGTACAAAGCAAGAATTGGGGCCAGTGAGCCAGAATGGGGTCGGGGTGATCCGGAAGAGGGGAAGCTCTCAGGTCAGCTATTGTGGACAAAGGGAAATGCAGAAGGTTCTATTTCATCCAGTTAAGACCCCAAAGCTCGTGCAACCTGACAGGAGGCGCTGCATGCCGCGGAGTCCCTGCAGTCCTTGCTCTCGGAGGCAGCTTCTGACCCTTCTTCACTAGTGTGCTGATGAGACGCTCTATCAAAAGGGCTAAGGCTGCCTTGCTCCCTGACTGGGTCCAGGGCCTTTGTAAAATTGCCTGGTTCTCTGTCCACTCTGTCTTCTTGTTGTGCTGCACACCAGCGGGTCACTTCCACTACCAAAGAGGATACAGGAATGACAGAGCACTCTCAGGTTCCATTTGCAATTGTGTTTGCTTTCACTTCATAGGCTTCAGCAACTTGTATTCCTGTTTGCTGCTTTAGAAATCAGTGAACCATTGCCCTGGCTGGGTAGCCCAGTTGGTTAGAGCATCATCCCCACTGCTCCAATGCCAAGGCTGGGGGTTTGATCCCCAGTCAGGGCACATAAAGCAAATAATCGATGAATGCATAAGTAAGTGGAACAACAAATCAATGTCTCTCTCTCTCTCTCTTCTTCTCTCTCTAAAAAAAAAATCAATAAAAATTTTTTTATTTCAGTGAACTATATAGCTCATGTAAAAACCATGATGAAAATGTACAACACATATGAAGAACACTATAAATTTTTATTAAAGGACACAAAAGAAAATCTGGATAAAGACTTTCCTGGTGGAGAAGACACAATATTTCAAAGACCCATGGGGAAATTGAGGAAGAGATTAATGAAACAAGTGAAAATCCAGAAACAGACTTATATGCATAGGGAAAGTTCATATATGATAAATGTGGCATTTCTAATCAGTGCCAAAAAGACAGATTACTGGAAGTGTTAGGGCAATTGTTTATCCAGCTGCAGGAAAGTAGTTAGATCACTGCCTTAAGCTCAGATCGGCCACTGTGGACATAGAGAGAGGCCTGTCCTGGGACAACTGCAAGGTCGCACCTGTCTGCAGTGTGCAAATGCCTGCAGTTGAATCAGGAAGAAATGGGTAACATTAATCCAAGATTGGGGCTTCTGCCACTGCTGGTACCAAGGACTGGTCTCACTGAGGAAGGCCTCAGAAAACTTAGAATAGCACGCAGAAAAAATACACACCTAAGCAAGGGAACTGATCGATCTTCCCATTAGAAACAATTTTATAATATATAGAAATCTTGGTTCAGGTTATTTTAAGGCCTCCTTAATGATTATGGAAGAAAATGATGTAGACCAAGGGTCACCAAACTCCCACCTGCTGGCCAAATAAGGCCCTTGGACCATTTTGTAAATAAGTTCACTGGGATGCAGGCACCTCACTTGTCTGAGAGCTGTCTGCAGCCGCTTCCACAACAATGGACTGAGCGGGGGGTGTTGCAAGAAAGACCTCGTGGCCTGCCAAGCCTAAAATATTTACTATCTGTCCCTCGATAGGAAAGGTTTGTCAGTCTCTGATACAGACCAAATGTTTCCGGAACTAACATCATAACAGAAGAGCAAGGTGGCCTGGTGGGAAAAGCTCTGAGCAGGGAAAAAGGGAGCCAATCTGGTGTCTAGAATCAGATCTGCTCCCATTAACTAACTCATTAGCCGTATGCAAACCTGGCCGTAACCTTCGCAGGCCTCGGTCTCTTCGTTTCCAATAATAGCATTAGAGTAAGATCTGTTTTTGGTTTTTTTTGATATCTAAAGGCTATAGTTCCAGAACGGACTTAATGAGTTGAAAAGTGAAAATCTATGTGAAATTCATTACACGCTCTTGCATTTCATTTTAAAGGATGTATCTTCTTATTTTCCAAGAACATAACACTTTTGTAACACTTCTCGTGAAGGAAAGAAAAGAATTTAGGAGACAGAAATCTTCAAATCTCAGCACAAGCGAGAAATAAAATTGCATTTCGCATTTTTCAAGGCTCTTATTTTAACTCTTCACACACATCAGTAATCTGACTCTTTACCATAGAGACACAATTGCAAGTATTTGCATTTTTCCTGTGTGTGAGAATTTAATTCTTTTTACAACCCGCTATGCTTTTCCAGGCCCTTTAACCAATAGGTTTTTATCACCTTCTGATTGCCTGATTTTTCTCTTAATTGCTTTATGACAATACAATTTATTTTTATCACTCCCATGCTGTGTTTTTACTTTCTAATGAGGACTTCATGAATTTATGTGTACGCCTATGCATCAGCTTCATTTTTCAACCCCTCTTCTTCCCCACAAATGGAGACGTAAAACTGAAGTAAAGCGCAGAGCCATAGAATGTCTGACAGCCTTTGCTGTGTGAGGAAATGTCTGACATGGAGTTTCCATTCTCCCAGTAAGGGTCGGCCCCCGTGTACTCCTGAGTGACCTCCACTTGGTTCTCTGAGGTTTTACACACAAGTACATGCTAGATATGAAGAGGACAACCTGGCCCAAGGCCACCTGGAGGTGGAAAGCCCTGCTGGTCTGTGATTTGGACCTTACCTCCCTATATACAGTGCTTATTAGATTTTTAATTTAGATAAGTAGAAGAGTTCGTTGTTTTGAAAACAGTAAATTCAGAAATGGTTGTCAAAGCAGCCATTTTTTCCTTCATAAATTCTGTAGTTAAGTCTTCTAGCAAGCCATTTTATAAGTATAAACATACTCTGGGTTTACTCAGCTCGACAAAAATGCATCGTGCATCCCAGTAGTGCTGCAATGCAGCCCTAGGCGTTGAAGATTTACAAAGATCACAGACAGTGAAACCTGCTCTGATGGGGGCAACTATGGACGGCGTGGCCTTGCACATCCTTGCAGTATTGTACTAAGTTGTTTGGGGAAGTATTATAATAATTTGATAATAGCCACCATTTCTTGAGAGTCCTCCTTGTGTCAGGTACTTTATACACCATTTCATTAAATTTTCAAGCAGATTTAATAAGATGATAAGCTTCATTCCCATTTATGAACTGCTCTGATCAAGGGTACATGAATAATATATGGCAGAGCGAGGGTTCATGACCAGAACTCTGGTCTTATGAGTGTCCACTTGGTCTTTCTTACAAAGGACTTTCTCCTTTATTAGCTCATGTGATCCTCCAGCAACCCTGTGACGGTGGCAGGCCAGCCATGAGGTTCTCCCTTGTTATGGATGCAGACTAGGAAATAAGGCCATTCCCCAAGTCTCTGACTGATAGAGTCGGAAAAGCCAGGCTTCCTGATCCCTGATCTGGTGCTCTCTTCATAGATTTTTTTTTTTTAATCAAACTGTAAAGTTTAGCGGAAAGCATGCTCATGGACAAGTCAGAGCACCTGTGCTCTCACAGCTCTCAGCTCAGCAGTCAACAGGTGCAGGGGCCCCCTGGTACCACATCCAGTCATCAGCATTATGGTCAGAAATGGCTGACTTAACTTCATCAGCCTTCCCACCTTTGTCTGTATAAATCGTCAGGTTGAACTAGGCGGTTTCTGAGGTTCCTTCCAGAACTGAGGCCAGGAGAGAAGAGGCATGACCAAGGTGGTCTCTGTCGGCTTAGATCATATCATTATGCAGAGAGAACAGAGGGAATAGTGTTATTTAAATTTGCATTCAGAATGGTGCTTGGAACCATTGGTCTATACCTGCAATTTTCTAACAAATTTGGGCCATGCAAATAGTTCAGAGAACTCACTGAAGAAATTTAAAATAAGGATAAAATTAGATAGCTGGTGCTGTTTACAAAGTGAAACATGCTGCTGTAAGAGCTAAGAATTATATTTAGTTTTAATATGAATGAACAAAATAGTTGTTTCCATTGCCTGCTTTGCCCTATCTGCAATGCCACAACATTATACAGAAAACTCCTATTTTCTTTAAATGCTCCTTTCTCTGGATCATGTTAGAGTTTCATGTAACATCTCCCACCACCTCTATAACAGAGGATGGGGCAGGTACATAGATGAGGGTTATTGATTACTTTCTTAGCTTGGCCACAGCTATAATCATCGCTCACTTTTATTGAATACTTATTATATGTTCGTCTTGCTTTTGTTTTTTTGTTTAATTAATGAGGACACTAAAGCTTTAAACTTAAGAGTTTGAGTAACTCTCTGACCCTCATTCAGGCCAGCAAACTGTAAAACCAGAATTTGGACCCCGGGAGTCGGCCTCGGGAGAACAGGCTTGCTGAGGGCAGTAGCCCCAGGCCTGCCGTGCTTGGGAACCCTGTGCACTGAGCCCTGGGGAAGAGCACGGCCAAGACAGGCTGCGGCTTCTGGACTCGAGTTTACCAGCTAGTGGGAAAAAAGCAGACTCAGATTATTACAATAGACTAACAAAGGGGAAGCATGGGGCACTTGTCCTTTAACGTGAGGGTAAAGACAAGTAAAAACCCGCGCTGGCCCACGATGTGAGGGGCAGGCAGTGGAGTGGAGCAGGTAGTGGGTGTAGGGTGTGTGTTTTGCGGGGCGGGGGGTGTTTAATGGCTCCAGGCTAAAACAGCGCCACCTGGAGGGTAGGAGGTTAGATCACCTAGGGGCTCCGTAGGGCACCCCTTTGCTATCCCTGAAGTCCTCAGAGGTGACTTAGAGTTCAGGAAAAGGCCAAATTATATTTAATGGGCAATTTTTTTAAGTACTAGCACATTTTAGGAAAGTAATGACAGTTGGCATTTATTGAGCCACCACCAGGTCCCTGGTGCTGATCTAAACACCTTAAGATGTGTTAACAACCCTTAGTCCCAGGTACCATTAAAACCCTCAGGTGACATATGCGAAACCGAAGCACTGAGTACAGATCCTCCTTGATGGTGAGTGATAGAGATGGGATTTGAACCCAGGCAGTCTGACCCACAGCTTCCCTTGCTAATTACCACTTTCTGTAAAGTTTTCATTCAGCAAGGATGCCTATATACCCCACAGAGTCAGTATTTCTGGATTACTATGCACTTCGTTTATTTATAATTCAAATTTCTAATTTTGAAATCCCGTTTATAAAACCATCAGGTCACACAACTGACGAAATTGTTTCTGACTTCCCAGAACACATACATGTTCTCAGACATCAGTAAAGTCACTTCAACTTTCACCACTGCTGTTTGAACAGATTTAAAGGGGAAACAATCACAGAGTAACATTAGGGATATGCTGGTGTAGAAGCAATAAACTCGTATTATTGCTGAAAAGAAGTGAAATGTCTATTTCCTGTGAAACACATAGCCCTGAATATATTCCCAGTTTTCAAATCTGCGGTTGAAGAACAGTGAAATACAATACCAAATACCACATTAAAACAAAACCATAATAACCAGTGTTTGGTTCGTAGAAGAAATTGGTGCTGTTATCAGTCAGAAATGATAAATAATGCAGAGAAAGCTTTGAGATTCTACCCCTTCCAGCCACAGGCTCAGATCTGAAGCAGTAAACCAGGCCCCTTGGTCTGCCCTGCCGAGCCGTGTGATAATGAGACTGGCTTGCAGCCACCGCTGTGGGTTACCCTCGTCCCCAAACCCATAAGTCACCACCACAGCTTTTCTCCTGCCTGGAGCAACCTTCAATTTCAGAAGGGCATGGAATCAAACAGAAAGCCAATTAATGTGGCAGAATCTTGAAAAGAAACCAATAGTCAGGATCTAGAGTTTTTTACAGAAAGCCAGGATTTCCTTATTTGCAGAGAGAAACAAGAACAATTAAAAGTTCCAAATCATGTACACTGACTTTCAAGTTGGGTTTGGTGGAACATAAATAAATTTCCTATCAGAGCTTTAGCCCAAGTCCGGTGCTGTTTGTTTGTTTTAGGGAACACTGCTTTCATCTTTGCGGAGGATGTCATAAAAGCACATTTCAAAAAATTACCATTGGCACCCAGTTTCCTATTTGATTACATTTTGGCACACAGTCCTGCCAGTAATATAGAGCCCCTATCTCCATCCCTCTGATTGGGAGGTAATCAGATGTACTACCTACCTGTCACCACTCCCACCCTCTACGCTGAAACAATCTTAAACTGCGGAAGCTACAAGAAATAATTGAAATTATTTAAGGAAGTTGGTACTTTCCCTTTTCACTTACCTCAGGCAAATTCATTAGCCCCCCTTGAAACAACAGTAAGAGCTCTACGGGTTAGAAGCACCAGATACCAATTACAAGCCGAGGAGTAAATGCCATAATTAACGAGACTTATACTTTAATCTAAAACAAGTCAAAAATGTTGCTGGATAAAGAAAAAAGTAAAGTAAAACTCCATAATTATAATAAATTGGTGTATAGTGGATAGATTTCTTCAACTATCAAGCAAACAAAGATAGTTGTATCATGGGGATACTAGTCAGGTGTTTTACAATTAACCTTTAACTCAGAATAAAGATCTCATATTAGCAGATATACAAAGGCATTGTACACTTGAACCTCAGAGATTTGTGCATGTCGGTGGCACCCACCCCACAACAATTTCGAATGTATTCTTTAAACCAGATTATATATCCTTTTTATAATCATCACTTGGATAAAATGTCTCATGCATAATTTTCTGACGTAGAGCTTCTTGGTTCCCTTTGTTTCCTGCAGATGAGTTGATGGCTAAATATATTTCATATTTTTCCTACATTCCCTTTTACATTTTCCCTGGAAATCTGTTAATTTTAATAAATTTCTTTTTGGAAATCAATACTATTTGCATTGACTCTTATTTGATAGCAATGCTCATTGTTGGCTTTGGCAGCCTTCTAGAATATGTGTAAAAAATGTTGTCACACTCATCTCCTTGAGGGTTTGTTTTTCTTTGTCTTAGTAAAGAATTGGTGTGTACATTTAGGGGAAGACGAGGAGGAGGCGGGGACAAAGGGAGAGGAATACAAAACCATTCTCCGGTAATTTTAAAAGCTTCTCCCAGGATCAGGGCAATATGAAAAGGAGAAAATAGACTGATAGGCGAAGGGCTTTGTGATCATAAAATGAATGTGTCAAGGTTAAAGTATGCCTCTAATCCCAGGCTGCAGGAGGAAAGCTACTGCTAATAAAGTCCTCCCATGCAGCCTCATTCACCAGCTTGCTCTTGACAAATGGAAACAGGAGTGCGGTCTGGAGACCAATTACAAATCACTCTTCTGATCCCTTTAATCCCTTTGTTTCCATTTCTGATCAAAATAATTTTTTTTTTTTAGACAGCAAAAGAAAAGGACTTATAAATAGTCCAAATCTTCAGCTTAATAGAAAGGCCTTGGCTAGAGGTGTTTCTCCCCCTCAGCCTTTCAAGCCCTTTAGTGACCCCTTCCATGTCTGTCTTATGAAGCTGGGGAAGCATTTGCTTCCAAAGAAAAGTCAAGGCAGTGATGTGAACACAGTAATGTCCGCATTATCCATGTGACTGCTGAGGTCACTAAATGACCCAAATAACCTGAAAGCAAGATCTTGCTCGAATACCTGCTCAACCAAGAACAAAATGGGAAGAAACCGTCCATTACAACCACTATCTCCAAGGATGAGGATGACTATAACTAATATTCACTCAGTACTTCCATGTGCCAGGTACTGTGCTCAGCACGTCACTTATTCTCATAGTAGCCTTAAGCGGGTAAGTACTATACAGTATTTTTCTGAGGAGAACAAGCTTGGAGATAATTAGCCTAAGGTCATACAGCCAAGACTTGGTGGAGCAGAAACTTGAGATCGTGGTCGATATACATTGTTAAGACCTAAAATTTCAAGGGCTACCTTAACCTCTCTCAGCTCTCAGGGTCCCAGAGGCCTCACCATGATGTACCCTGCCCTCATCAGATATGTCCCACCCCCCAACCCAGCAGGAAAGGCTTCCCACCTGGCTAGTTTCCCTGTTAGCGGGACTGGCTGCTCCCGACCTGGTCCTCAACCTAATAGGTTTCACCATCCTGCCTGCTTGTGAAATTAATTCAAACAAGCCAAATACATCCTCCTGGAGGGATCAGGAGGCACCACACCGTCTTGTTATTACAAAGCCTGCCTCCCACAGCCCCTTCTGGTTCTTTCTGCTCCTAAGTGCAACTCTTGTGCGGTCCTCTGTGGCAGGCAGTGTGCTGCTCCCCCAGACTGCGAGTACAGGCCACTAATGAACTGCTGTCAATTTCCTCTGTCCAGTGTCGGCTGCCAGGGCGGGGCTGCTTGCAGACAGAGTCATTTCCTAGGAGAGCCATCGGATGACTGGTCAGTCCTGGTGTGATGGGAGCTGGGGCTGCTGAACTGACAGTTGAAGACACTGAACGAACTGCACCATTTTGAAGCAAACGAGGTCATTTCTCTGGACAGATCTATCACTAAGCTGGGAGATCCATAGTGAGTGACATCCTCTCTTGCTCTTAGCAGGAGAAAGAAGCCACCACAATGTAGAGAATTATTCTCACAAATGGTCCTGAAGTTTTCTCCCATGTGGGTGACCTGAGGACTTAACAGCTGAGTTGAACCCCAAGTGTGTCCTAGACTCTGTAGCTGTGAGCAAAGCCAAGACTTTGGAGAATCACGCAGTGAACTGCACATGGATTCAAGTCTCAGCTTGAATATTCACTAACTAAGTGAATTGACAGTCACTTAATGTCTCTGAGCCTTGGTAATTTCATCAGTAAGATAGGTGAGGTAACTTATAGGGCTACCGTGAAGATTAAGCAGGATAATGAATGTCAAGGAGATGGCACATCGTGAGGAAACAATAAGGCGAGAATCAGGAAATCCCCTCACTCTTTTTTTTTTTTTGGCTCTGTTCAAGGTTCTACCTAAGACTGTGTACCTAGCTTTGTAGACACTAAACAGCAAATCAATGTTCATGGGCAGGAGTGGTCAAGTTCTAAGATTCAGATGGCTCAAAGTTTAGAAAAGCAAATTCCCTCCCTCTCGTAAGTTTTGGCCAATGTCTGTGTCATAATACCGTTTTTTATAAAATTCAGCTTAAGGCTAGAGGAGATTTTTTGTTTTGTGATATGTTTTTGGTGGTTGCTACTTGCATGTGATCGGTCCTATTTGTGTTTGTTAGTTTGAGAGTGAGATTACTAGTTTTCAGTAGAGAGCTGTTTTGGGGTTGAAAAACAGCCCCAGTTTTTTGAAGAATGGGCATCCCACAGCAGCATAGTAGTGGGTCACTTGCATAGTTTAACGTGCTGTGCCACGTTTTTGATAATGGTATGACCATGGGCGAATCACCACTTTTTTAACCCTCATTTTTCTCAGTTATTGGGTTAGATTTGCTGTAATTTGAATGCCAGTTCACTATTAACAGTATTATTGTCATTGTCTCGAGTTTATAAAGAATGCTTCTCTACACTGTACAATGTGGATTTAGAGTATTTGATCTCTAAGTGTTAGAGTTTCTGATCATGAACTTTTTGCCTTCAGTTACTTGTCAGTGAACTTTTTCTCACAGGCAAAAGTTTCCCCACCCACTCCCCTTCCCTCTTGCATGGGGTCTTGAACCTTACCAAATTTACTGAATCTCTTGTCTTTCCCAGATTCTTGATGAGGGTTGTAATTCCTTTGGAAGGACATTTCAGTTGGCTGCTTTCTCTTGATAGCGTCAAGGATGTGCTAAGTATTTGGAGACTACCCAGAGTTTCATGGCGGTTGCAGGGACTAGCACGGTCTTTCTCCCTGCTGCTTCAGAATAACCTAGGAGCTGCCAGTGACTCACCCCAGCTGGAGAAGCTGCGTCTGTGTAGCCGAAGCAGGATCAAGCCATTCCCTCTGAATAGGGAGCACTCCAACAAGAAGAGCAGGTGCTATGAACACCCCTGAAACAATACTCGGGCAGAAAGTAGGGCCTTCTGAGCTCTCTCTATTATTTCTCCAAATATTTCCCTTGATATCACCTGGGAGGATCGGCACTGTTTTCTTTAAGCAGGGTGCTCCCCAGAGTTCTGGCCTCCCCCCCATTCTCTCTTCCAGCTGTGTCTCTTCCACCCTGAAGCCCCTCTGGCCTAGAACACACCATCAGTTCAGGTAAACTGTTTATAGCACAAGGCAAGGGAACCTCAAAGTACAAGTGACTCAGAGATTAGGTGAGTTACAATCACAAAGCCTTGCGTTACTCATTAGTTTGGCACAAGTTGAAAGCCTTGGGTTTCACTCAACAAACAAACAGCCCTCACTCTCCCTGTTTCCCTCTCCCAGTTTTCCCTCCCTCCCAGCTCCAACGCCAGTCCTTTGTACTCACTATCCCATCTTCTTTCTTGCTAAGGCTTTTAGTCTTTCCTCCCAGGCTGTAATTTTGTTTCCTGGGAACACAAGAGCATATTCTGTCAGTCCACTTAGCTTCAGAGCAAGCCCTTCTTCTGGAAGGCCTCAGGGACCCCGATCCTGCCTTCCAGAATGTGCCCACTGCTCTCTCATTTGTTGGGAGTCAGAATAGTGTAGGTATTTCTGATGAGCTCCGTCTCGGTCTTGTCATCCTGGGTCTTCCCAGCTAGTTCTACTCTGTCTCTTATCCCATGGTCCTCTGAAAAGCCCCCGGTTCCCACCCTTATCCTTTGCAGTAGCAGCCGGCCCCTATTTCCATGTGCATGAGTTATTAACTGCATCCAATAGCCCTGTCCTGCTCCGACATGTCTTTAGAGACTAGACCTGCACACTTCCAAGCTTCCTGTTGGTCTGGGTCCTTAGAGTCTTCTGAAGAAGTGAGACTTAAGTTTTACTACAGAATTCAGAGGACAGAGGCATGAAATTATTTAAGTCTAACACAAAATTTAAGAAGCAAAAACATTCATTCATTTCTTCTCTCCTTTACGTATACTTTTAAGCATCATTCATTCATTCAATGCTATGTCAGATCCATGCCAGGCCCTGGGGAAGCAAAGGTGCCCAGGAACTCAAGTCCAACAGGGGAGACAGACAGGCTTTGGGGTCAACCACGTAGTAAGTGCCCTATAGAAACAGGGCCAGTGTATACCTAGTGGGGAGAATAAGGAATTCTGTCTGAGGACCATTTGATGGGGTCTTCAAAACATAAAACGAGAAAAAGGAAATATAAAGGTATGTTATAATTGTGTGGTGGAAGAGGGGTAGAACTATACATATAATCTTTTAAAAAATTTTTCCTAAATGTCCACATGTATTACTTTAATTGAGAAAAAAAAAAGCATTGTTTGTAAAGTAAGAATAAAGTCAACCTTAGATCACCCATTAATGCCATGGAGGAGAGACTAGGGTTTGGTCTCCTGCTCTATTATCTCTTTACATTTTTCAACAGTCTCATTCATTTATTTGTCCTTTCTTTTACTCACCCATTTTCTGTCATTTCCTTTAATGTCTGTAGTGAATTGAGTTCATGTTTGCTGCATATACATGTTCTCTTCTCCATTTCCCAGACCTCTCCAGAATTGGGTTTTTGCAATATGACTGCGAACAAAAATAATGTGCGTCATGTCCAGGGTGAGGCACTTAAAAGCCAGAGTGCCTTCTCTGTCTCTGTTACCCAGCAACCTTGGAAGCCACATGTGGAGAGAACAGATCAGGAGGCGGCAAATACCTGGATTCTTGAGTCTCTGGCAGGAGAGGAGTCATTGCCAATTGGCCTTGGACTTGGTGTGAGAGAGAAACAAGCTTGCATTGTTTTAAGCCCCTGAGATTTGGGGGTTCATTTGTTCCTGCAGCATCATCCAGGGCAACCCAACTAATTGTTTGAATTAGTCTATCTCCACTGCTTTTGGAATATAGAATACATATATTTTTGGTAAAAATTTTGTAAGGCTAGCCTCTTGATAAGACATAACATTCTTCTTCCACCCTTTCTCTCTTCCTACATTTCTTTCACTCCTTTTCTATTTAAGTCAGTTTGACAGTTTGTTGTTCTCACCAAGTCAGTCAGTGAACCAAGATGCAGAGTTAATTTACTTCTGCAAATATGTGTCAGCTTACCACTGTGTACTCCACCCTGAAGTACTGGCTCCAGTCAAAACATAAACCCCTTTTAGATCAATTCCCTCTGCATAAACCCAGTCCTTGTATGCTGTGAAGTATCATTCCCTCAGCCCCACTCTACTGAGGTATCTCCTGGGTGAAGACTGTGGAATGCAGTGTCAGCCCCAGGATATGCTATGCAAGGAGGCATGCCCATGTGCGACAAATTAGAGACAGTAGGTGACACAGCGTTGTACTCAAGCCTGTTTCGTATCTGTTTCTGCCTCATCCTCTTCCATATACCTGCATCACACTGAAATTCTCTTAAGTTAATTGAAATGCCCTAAGAATCTTCATTGATAGTTAGATCCCAATGCTGCATAGTTACTCTGCTCATATTTTCTTTATCCACATTTTTCATAGTATGTGTATATATACGTATAGACAAATACTTTTTACAATAACTTTCTTTGCCATGAAAGATTAAATTGAATCACTTCATTGGTCTTGCCAAATAACGTGCCGCAATGTTACAGATTTTACCAGACAACACCAATCACCTTATAACATAACATCAGGACTTACCCTTTGAGTTTATATTATATAAATGCTTTATTTTCCTTTAAGTAGTCATGTTAAGTCATATCACACAATTAAATGCTTATCACTATTTAATTAAGGACTCATTTTTCCCATTTCACCTAATCCTGCCCAGTTTTTAACGTGATCCGGTGCTTAAAGCTCAAGAAGAAAGTAATATATGACTATAAATCTATGATGAACTATTCATGAGCTACACCCTGATAATATCTTTTTCCAATTAAAAGTTATTTAAATTAAGGGAAAACTCTTCACTAAATGCTTCCCTCATATATTTTTGACTGTCACACAGTTTTCTCATTTTGCACACTTTTGGTCACTAAGTTTTTCTCTGTTTTTCTCTTTAAAGTGCACTAGTGTCTACAGAAACAAGAACATAACTCACTTGAGAAAAAGCTTAGGAATGTCCAGATAAAATGTAGTATATGGTAAATTCCTGCAGTGTTTTGAAATGTATCTCCTGGTTTGATCTCGAGAAATATAAAATGACCTTTCTATAAAGTCATTGTGACTACACCTCTGATATAAATTTATCTGAAAGGTTACACACTTACCTTAGGCTTATACCTAAACTATATTCTATGATCCTGATAAAACATTTCCTGAGAGTTAAGACCCTTCCTTAAACTTTGTTACATCGTTTATCTTGAAAAATAGAAGGTGAATTAAAGGAAGTGTTTACTCCTAACATAAAATGCAACTGTTGATATTTAACACAGCCTCACCTATGTTAGTTTTATTAGCCTCAACAGAGATATTTAAAGATTCACTAAGATTGCCTCTGCAGAGCCTCAAATCAGAGACTGGCAGAGATGAAAGTGCTGGGAATATAGCTGAGAGAACACAGTGGCATGTTGGTCAACTACATCTTTCTGTGGTTTTTGAATAAAATGAAATTGATAGCTGCCATTCGATCATTAGGAGAATAGGAGTGCCCAAAGCTTAGACATCTCGGGGTCCTAAGTGAATTTCTTTAGCTAACCTGAAGCAGAAGACCCTGTATTAATCTAAATAATTATTTATGTGCAATCTGTCTTTATTGCTGATTGCTAAGGAAAGTGATAATTTATTCATTCATTTGTCAAATATTTACCAAGTACTATGTATCAGGAGCTGCTCTAGGTGTTGAGAACACAGCAGCGCATAAGAGATCCATATTCGCAACCCCATAGAATGTAAAATAGTACATATAGAAACCTGAGTAAAAGAAGTAAAAGAAAATATATGATATGTTACGTAGTAATCATTGCTGTAAATAAAATAAAGAAGGTGTTACAGAATGTTGCAGGGGAGGTCGTAACTTCAGGTAGGATGAGCGAGGTGTTTATCTCCGTTAAGTAACTTCCTTCTGGGTTAAAAGGTTACTATGGTTTGGATTCAGAAGACACTCTAAGACATTAAATTAAGTTTCACCAAATCCAGCCAAACTCTCATGTAAATGGATGACATTTTCTAGCTTTGATTTTCTAATTTTTCTAGTTTTAATTACTATTCAATTATAGCCAAAACAAAGGCACTTTCAATCTTTATTAAAGCTTTACTATGGTACAGCTGTTCAATCATTCACTCATTTTACAAATATTTACCGAAACCTACTGTGCAGCACACATCACTGTAATATATTGGTGAGGAGTTCCATGGAGAATTGAACATTACTCAAAAGAGCTTAAAAATAAATACTTTGGCCCGGGTAACTGAAAAGTGCAGCGATGGGGCTAGTTTCTGACTGGGTTTGACCTGGTGGTTCAACAATGTCAAACAAAGAACCCATTTTCTTGTCGTCTATTTTTCTGTTCTGCTCTGTGTAGTTTTTGCAACATCCTCTACTGGTCCCAGGAGCTCCAAGATAAGAGTTTATTTGCCCCATAATTTCCAGCAAAATTCTGAGATTCACTATGATTGGGCCAGCTTGAGTCACATGTATTCTTTTGAGCCAGTACTGTGACCAGAGGAAGGAACACAGTGACTGGGTAAGCCCAGGTCATGTGTGTCACCCCACGAGCCACAGCTGGTTGTAGCCAGCTTCTCTGGAGTGGTATGATCGACAAATGGAAAATGGGTCTAATTGAGAAGCAATGATACGGAAATAGATGCCGAGCATGCAGTGTTCACTACAGCTGAATTCAGGATTTAAAGATGAACAGGGTGGGCCTTGTCCGTGCCTTCCAATCATTTTTTCTAATTGTTCCTAAATTTTTCCAAACCATTTATTTATGTTGCTTTTTTTCATTCTTCTCATTTATATTTGAACCCAATAGAAATATGATTTGATATGGAGAATAAATAAATAGATAAGCCTGCACGAGGTATGTCTTCTTGTCCAGAACCTGGGATATATATGCAGTTAGCTCTATGTGACCAGGTTGCCTGAGGCTTATGCTGTATGGATGTAAGAAAGCAACAGGCCTTAAAGGGGCCACCTCTTCCCATCTTGGACTAAAGCAGGAAGACCATTTTTTGGCTAGGAACACTCAACTGGACCCTGACTCTAGAAACTACATAGGAGAAGCCATTGGAGTCTCTAGAATACTTTTTTTTTTTTTTTTAGAAAGACAGCAATTAGGGCTGGGCTTCACTCCACATTGGACCACGATCAGCTGAGAATTCTCTGTTTTGTATAACCTTAAACCAGTTACAGTGGCCCTGCAGAGAAAAGCCTGATGCCTAGGAGTTTGGGGAGGGGTAGGGACTAGGAAAACAGAAACTAGCAAAACTTAGAAGTGTGATGGAACGGGCGAGTGGTGATAGACCATTCACAAGCCAATGACCAGGCAGAAGAGATAGAGAAACTACAGGAAAGCTGAAAAAAAAAAAAAGTGAAATCAGGGTCATCACACAAATGTCTGAATTCTACAAAATGTCCTGGGACAGCATGTGGAGCTATTTTTGCGATATACCCCCAATGCCAATTGTAACACTTCCTTCAGTGGCCACACAGCAAGTGTGGAAGGCATCCCTTAGATTAATCAAGCTATTAGTTTTGTTGTTATTTAGAGAATGAACCTCAAAACCCACAATTGGTTGCTCAACCTAAATAAAGAAAAAGAACTTTACCTCCTGCAACTCCATAAATAATCACCACCCACGTGAAACTAAACAGGAAACGAACAAGCCTGGTTCATCCCTGGAGAGCTGCCACGGGTGTGCATCGCCAGAGGGGCCGTTACAGCATGGATCACTGCCTCATGGCCAGGTGCCCTGGGTGGTTAGCATGCCCTCAGGGACAGAAAATAAGGTACAGTACCTGACTGTGATCTGACTTTTAGCACTTAACAAGCTGAATGGAATCCACGTGGGAGGTAAACTGTTGTCTCTGAGCAACAACTGTCAGCACCCTATCTGATGTCTGCTTTAGTCTTGTGTTATGTTTTTGAAGCTGAACATTGTTTTAGTTAGGATTTGGTGGGAATCTGTTCCCACTAAATCATGGGCCAATCTTTCCTCCTACAGGTACATTCTTTGACTTTGATATACCAGTGAATATATTTGTCTTGTGTGAAACACAAGATTTGATACGTTCTTCTTCCTTCCTGGCTTCCTTTAAAATAATAACAGCGGTTCCCGGGTATTGAGTGTTTTCCATGTGCCAGACCCTGCCCTCAGCTCTTTGCATCGATTATCTTGATTCTTACTAGAGCTCTAATAACCAAGGGCTGTAATCCTTATTTTTCAAATGAGAGAACTGAGTTTGAGAGTTTAAGTGACTTCCCCAGTGTGACGTCACTAAAAATATTTACTTTGAGGTTTTTGTAACTTAAAACCTACAAAATTGAGAATATGGATGCTTCCTAAAAGTCTGCCAGCATAGAATTACTGTTTTTATTCTACTCATAACACAGGGAGTTTGCCTGTTTTCTGAGATGAGTGGGAGCTGTGATGACTCACCCCCACTTGCCCTTCCACCACATACTGGTGTCATCAATACCCCCAAATGGTCCCATCTGAACTCTGGGCTCAGATATCCACAGCTGGGAGAACAATAAAGCTGTGCTATTTGCTAGATGCATTCTTGAATGCTACTCTGTCAGTAATCAGTCAACCTAATATTTGGTTGATGATTTTGACCTAGAACTTTGAGTGTTTTTATTAATTCAGCTCTGGACAGAGTATTCTGACTGCCCACCCATGGAATTCCTGGTTCCTAGAAACATGCTCATCCAGGGAATATTAAAATCCATGAATTTTGCTCCAGCCCTCCTTCACTGTGTACATACTCAGGGGTATTAGCTGTTGAAGTCAGGTCTACCTACCCTCCCCACCAAGTTTTTGTTATTGTCCAAGCATGTTTAGTGTAACATTTTTAATGACCAATGATCATCAGTAAGACTACACATTTCCATGAAATTTTACATATCCAACCAAAAACGATGAGATAAATTGTTCTGTGGAGTCATGAGATTATCATCACAAAATGCAGTCTAATGAAAAAAAGTAACACAGAACAGTAGGTAAACTGAGTTCCCATTTCAAAAATGTGTTTATATGTGTGTGAGTGTGTGTGTGTGTAAACAGGAAAAAATAACAAAGTACTTGGAATACTCTTATGTGCTTCTCTACCTAGTTTTTGTAAAGTGTTGTGTTCATAGTGACTTCTTTTAAGCATTGCATTTACAATTTGGAACAAAAGTAGGCCTTTTTGTTTGTAATTTAGAACTACTAGTTCTGTAGCTTCTGGGTATTATTTTTAAAATCTATGGTTTGTTGAAGTTGAGTTCTACCGTGAGTTCTACCATCTTTTTCTTTGGTGTCATTGAAGTTTTCTGACTTTTTGTTAATCCTAAGAAACTCTTTCCATTCCTGAGAACATAAAACCCTGAAAGAATAATTCAGGAGCTTCTTTCAGTGTTCTGGAACTGTTGTTGAAACAGAAAGATGCTCAAGAAGGTGACCAAGGGCTCTGACTTCTGGCCATCAAGCTGAGGAGTTCCAAGGAACTCTCCTGCTACAGGGCACTGAAGTCCAGAAGTATGAGGGATCTGGAGTGACCAGGACCTGTGAGGCAGGCCTGGTGGTGAGGTGAGGCAGGCAGTGAAGAGGCATTGGGGATGGGGAGGGGTCAGAGTATGTTCTGACGTTAGAAGTATATGCAGGTTTTAGCGATCAGATGACACACACAGAGGATAAAGTAATTTCAGTTTTTCAGGTTGAAAACCACGCTAACAAGTCACAGAGCTCCAAAACGTCTTCTTGCGAAGAGTTTCAGCATTGCATATAATAGTTCAGTCTGTTTTGGAAAATCTATAAAATCATTGGAATCTTTTAGGAATGCTATATATGAAATGAATATATATTTTTTCATTTTAATTTCGTGTCAGCACATTATTGGTCTAATCAACAAATATTTCTTGAGTACATACTAAATGCCAGGCTCTGTGAAAAGCAGGAAAGAAAATAGATAAGGCCCCTGCCCTCATGGGATTTCCAGTTTAGACCTGTGCTAACCAATAACTATGGTAGTTACTAGACACATGTGGCTACTGATCACTTAAAATGTGGCTGGTCCAGTTGTGATTTCAGCCCCTGATGGGGCATGTGCCAGAAACAACTGATCAAAGCTTCTCTCTCACATCGATGTTTCTCTCTCTCTTTCTCTCTCTCTTCCTCTCTCTCTAAAAATCGATAGAAACACATCCTCCAGTGAGGATTAAAAAAAAGAAAAAATGTGGCTAGTCCGGCTGTAAGTGGAAAATGTATGCTAGATTTCCAACACTTAGCATGAAAAAAGTTAAGTATCTCAATTTTTTATATTGATTACATGTTGAAATAAGAATAGCTTGGATATATTTGGGAGAATAAATTATATTAAAATTAACTTCACCTGTTTCTCTTTACTCTTTTAATGTGGCTACTAGAAAAATTTAGGTTACACATTTGGTCTATGTTTCACTTCCATTGGACAGCACTGGTCTAGACCAGGGTTCTCAAACCTTCCTGTGCTTATAATTACATGAGAAGCTTTAAAAATACAGATTCCCAGGTTCCCTCCACCCTGAGATTCTTATTCTATTAGTCTGGACTGAGGCTCTAGTGTTGGCATTTATTTTTAAAGCTCCCAAGGGAGACAATGGACAGTGTTTCAGGGGCTGTAAGAGACAGACAGTCTATTAAGGCTCTGCCCTGGCCACCAGGGAGATAGCCACCTAGCAATCCTCCCTGTTAGTGGTGGTTTTAATATTTGTCCATAAATTGATACTCCTCTCTCGAAGAGGTGGAGCTTAATTCCCCTCATTACCTAACCTGGGAGAAACCAGCTACTAGGTTGTGAGGGCATTCAAGCAGCCCCATGGAGAAGTTTACAGGTGAAAAATGCAAGCCTTCCACCAACAGTCAGTAGAAACTTGCCAACTATGAGCATCAACCACCTTGGAAAGAGACCATCCAACCCCAGTCAAACCTTCAGATTACTGTAGCAGCCCTGACCAGCATCTTGACTGGGACCTCGTGAGAAACTCTGAGCCTGAAACAACCTGCTAAGTCATTCCCAAATTTTAACCCACAGAGGCTGGGTGATGTAGTAAATGTTCCTTGTTTTCAGTTACTAAGTTTTGGGGTAATTCTAATCTAGCAATAAATACCAACACACTGCAACACTGAGCCGCCATGGTCCTTAGCATCACCTCACCAAGGCCAACTGTCTATGGAGAGCTTTCCCAGCAGCTCGGAGCCATTTGTGAGCCCTGCAAGGCTCTCCCTTTCAAGGTGAGAGCATAGTGACCACAGATAACTGTGCTGTTATTATGGTCCTCACTCTAGGCAGGCACCAGAGAGGCATCCTGGTGTCCGCACGGGAGATCACACAGCCTAGCTGCCTGGGAGCTATATACAGGCTGCGGCTGATGCCTTGCTGGTAATTGCACAACACCGCACTCGGTGAAAATGCACCAGGACAATTTTCTGTGTCCTTTGACCTTTGCTACAGGCGTACAGGCTTTGGTGGGTATGAGGTTCGGCATGTCCCTACCCTCCTCTCAAACCAGTTTATACTCTCCTCAGCTGCCATCCAAAAACGAAGTTCACCTTTAGAAACAGGGCTGCTTAGAGACACACACACATTCGCACCAATTTCTGCTCCTGATCGTGGTATCCTTTTCCCGCGGACATTTCTCACTCCTGCCTACAGTGTCCTCAGACCTGCAGCTACACTTGCTTCCGATTATGATCTTCCCCCTACTTCTGCTACTACATATACATCTCATTTCCCTCTGCCTCCCCAAACACGGTCCCACTATCCACACTCCCTACACTTCCTGGCACACAGACAGGGCTCTGGAGGAAATATTCCAGCGCGCACTTCTCCACGGCTCTGCCCCCGAGCACGCACTGCGCAAAGCGCCGCGCGGCAGTCCTGGTCAGCTGTAGAAAGGACTACTGTAGATTCACGGGCTTGGTCAAGAAATTCTGCTGTAGTTGGCTTGGCAAGAATAACAGTAAGCAATAATGCTTAACTTCCTTTTTCGACACCATTATTTTCAGTTACATTCCTTCAACCTGAAGTTCTTGAAGATTTATAAGGTAAGAAGTTAGTTTCAACTCACTGGATCCCCCAAGTTGCTCTAAAATGAACACCTAAGTATCAACATTAATCAAACACCTCATGCTTTTTTCCAGTGCTAAAGTGGAAACAAAGATTACTTTATTCCTAGAGTTTTTTCGCCCATGTTTTTGCCTGGCCTGAAATCAGACTTGTGTTCTAAAAAGGAGCGATTAAGTGCAGACTTCTGTTTGAGCAGGGATATGTTAAAGGCAGCCAGGAGCATTCTCCCTCCAGTAAGTTGAAAGCTCTTAATGAGGAAAAAAAGAAAAAAGTTGATTTCTTGTCTTGACACACATGTCACTTATTGTTACGAGGAGCTATTGATGTAACTGTATGATTCTTTCAGTCTTGTATAAATAACTTCCCGGTTGTGTGTGTACGTGTGCGTATGTGTTTTACTGTAAAATATGCAATTTCCAGCACAAGAGTGTCTGACTGGAGGCTGCTTGTGTCCAACTCTTCCACTTTGCTGTCAAGGGCAAATTGACATTTCCCCCCTGCAACACACACAACTTCTTCAATGTTCTACACCGCACCTCCCCCTTACTGCCTTCTGCCCAGAACAGAGATTACCCGTGTGTTTCAAGAGGTGCCTTGTTACTGAGACGATAACTGGAAGCACACCAGCTTGCATTTGGTGCTACTAGGCTTCACTCCTTTTAATAACAGACAAAGGAGGAGTCTGCTAATGATGTTTACCCACCTCGGCTTGTGTTTGTCTAATGTTTGAAAGGGGTTTTGTTATCCTTAGACATTCCTAAACAGTTGAGCTCTCTCGGAACATCAATCACACGGAAGGAGAGGTGAGGGTCAGAATGGGGGTGGGGGGCCAGCAAGCAAGGCTTTCCGGCCAGCCCTCTCTGCTTGTTCAGCACCATCTAGTGGGGGATTCCCCACTGCGACGTGAGGCAGCAGAAAGCTCAGCGTGGTCGGACACACAAGGAAGACGAGGACCGATGTCCATCCGCCCACAGGACACGCGGCCAGTCTCTCACTGTTCATCTTGTGTGGATTATGCAAATTTTGAATTACACACAACAAACACTTAATCTAGCAGTGTCTCTAATCTGAGATGAACTCCTTAACTCTCTTTGGATGTGCGAGCAGGGAATGCAAATAATATAATCAAGGCAAGCAGTGCCTGGGAAAAACACAGATCGCATTCCAAAGTTAGCTAAAATGGAATGCTGTCCTAGTGTGGCTCTTTATTATAGGTTTGCTATCTTTAAAGCCACATTACTGTAAAGTAAACTGGTATGTAAGTAAATGTTCTAGGTAACTGAAAATTTAAGCATCCTAAATTTTAATGTTTTCAGAGGAATACTAAAGAAAACTAAACTTCTCTGCATGGCTCAGTGTTGTTTGTTATGAACGTCATTTACTGTACAAAGTCCTCAGGAACAATTATGACATGTGAGACTGTCTGCCCCCACAAGAAATGGCCACCTCCCTGCTAAGTTCTTATGTCCTCTTTTAATAGCCTTTCTTCCTTCTCACTTAACATCTACAGTAGTTCAACCTTCCTGTAGCCACATTTTTTAATTGTTTACTTCTTTTAAACCTAATGGTAGGCAATTGTATAACTAAATTTAGTAGATGCATGCCTAAACTGAGAGTGACACCTCCTATGGCTTGTCTATGATTAAATGCACCTGTTTTGATTAATGGAATTTGGGGGTAATCCTTTTGGCTGTCTTTTTCTCCTTTTCTTGAGCTATCAGATAGCTTCTAGAAAACTGAGGTGACTGAAATATTGCTTTTGTATAAGGTAAGTCAATAGATTTTGTATACTGTTGGTTAAGAGATACTTACCAAAGTACATCTTTACATAGGAAACATGATAGGTCCCATTTAACTAGTACAGCAGTCTAAGGAAATACCATATTAGATTCTTTCAATAGTCCTGAGTCATGTCAATTTCATTTCATGACTAATTTTTGGACTTACTATTTTTGAAACCAAGTGGGGATAAAAGAGCTAACTGGACATTTTTTACTTTCTACTCAGCCTCAGACTCCTTTTGATAGGACAGTGTGGCAGCTGATAGAAGCTAAGAAGATAGTATATTATCCATGGCATTCTAATCCAGTTCTGGGATGGCAAATAGCCCTCTAGGAGGTGATAATAGTTGTATGTTACCTCAACTTATAGATTAGAACCTTGGTTTAAAAATGATGTTAAGAGACCAAGATCCTGAATGTGATTCCCCTCCCCAGGGGCAGATCTTGCTCTGTGAGGCTTCTGCCTACAGCACTTGAAAGATCTTTCAGAAACAGAAGACAACATTACAATTAGGTAAGAAAGGAAATATTTAAGAATCATTTCAAAGAAATGATAAAGACTATAAACATCACAAATTCAGATTAACAGAATGTTTTTATTGATGAATTACCTGACACTTCTGCAATTACTTTTTCTACTTTTAGCTGCAGACTCTTTGATCGCCTCTATGAACAACAATTTTGTTATAGAATCTTCTACAAGAGCAATAAAGTATACTTCAGTCTTCCCCAAAGCATAGGAGCTTTTGCATTGGCAAAAATTTAGAAACAATGAGAGTTAAGGACACCCTCTGTGAAGGGAAATGTGGATGAGCTTTGCCATCTTAAGGAGTAAACCAAGAGAATATCAGTTAATGTGGGAGGATCCAATTGGAGTTATTTTGGAAATGGTTTTTGTGTCTTCAGTAAAATGAGGCAATGTAGCCCAGTGTTTAAGGGCCACTGCCTTGGAGAAGTAGCATCCTCTCTGCACTGCAGTTTACTAATATCAAACTCATAAAGTTGTTGACACGATTAAAGAAGAAAGCTAATATCACATACTTAATATGGTGGTGGTTTTGTTGTTGTTGTTTAGCTTTGCTTCTGAATTATGTTGCCTGATTTCAATAGTAAAGAAAACAAAAACAAAAACTCCCCAAGTGATGTTGACCCACAGTCAAGGTTGGGAACTACCAGACCACACTTGTCCCGATAATTTAGTCACTTTGATGGGAAATGCCTTAGAGGTGAGGTGAGAGAGAAAAGGTGAAATAATTCTGTACGACTGAAGAAGAAATACTTTCATTTTAAACAGCTTTGCTGCCACAAAAATGATGGATTTAAAGACTTGTTTAGTCATGCTTCCAAATCTCAAGAAAAGGTTAAAAAGAAGTGCTTTAGATCAACAATATTAAAGCCAAGTCAAAAATTTGGCAATTTCCAGCGCTCCACTATAAATTGTCCTTTTAAGGGGCCTTAAGTGTGAGTCAGTACCCCAGGTTTTGCCTTTGTTCTCTCTGGGACAGGCTTGAGTGGCAGACATGTCATGTTTGGGTCTGAGTTTTACTGTTCACTCTCCATGTGACCTTAGGAAAATCATTAACCTCTCCGGGTGGTTTATTTTTCTATAAAATGGAAATATGAATTGGTTCTACCACATATTTTTGCTATGAGGGTTGAGTGAGAGTCAATGGCATGCTTTTGCATAGCTCTGACACATTCTAGTACTGAATACAAGTTAGCTATTACTATCATTATCACTTTTATTATTCTTATTTGCTTGGGAGTATAAAGTTTTTATTTTGGCTTTTGTTTTTTTATGATAGTTTTATTTCCCCTAAGGGCTAATGTCGTGTTAATACATTGTCTTGCAAGGCCTGCTCATTTATAACTCGACACCCTGAGAGACTGATGGAGGTTTTAATACACAGATTGCTTAACAAAAAGTGGTACATGTATGTGGTTTCTTGTATTCATTAGATTTTTTTAAATCGTACTTGGCCATAAAATGTGTAAGTGGCCATAAAAATAATGAAAATGGCCTAGAAATAAAAGATTACCTTTTGGAGAATTTCTCAGAATAGTCCACTTTGGAAGAATCCATGTATGTAACTTATTCCAAGATGCATCTTATTAACTTGTACAAGTGACTTAGCTTCCTGGTGAGCTACTCATATGTGAAATGATGATAAGAAGACTTAGCTAAATAAGATTTACAGAATATCATTCATTCAGTATGTTTATTAGGTACAGCAGTGAATGAGAGGCATGATTCCAGCCCACATGGAGCTTACAGTCTAATAGGAATAATGGACATTGAATAGTGTAATAAATGCTATAAAGGAGGAGTGCAGGGGACAACAGGCTAATGCAGTTTAGTCTGAGGAAGTGGCATTTGGATTTGCCTGAGTTAAAGGTTATTATGGAAAGATGATTGGAGAACAGGGTAAGAATTGATTGCACAGGGTAATTCAGCCATTTATTCATGTATCTATTCAACAAATAACCAGCAAGATAGACAAATCTCTGCCTTTGTGGAGTTCACCTGAAGACACAGTGCCTAGTACACAGTGGGCACTTAGACTTAAGGGTCTGTCCATAAGCCTCATGTTTCCATACCCATTGCCTCTGCTCTCAACAAGTCTTATCTATTCCAACAGTTATCCCCACTTAGCACATCTGCTACACAGCTATCAAAGTTACCATCCAAAAACACTTATCTTTTAATGCTCTACAGGACTTTATCTGTTCTTGGAGCATTTATTGGAGGAAATTTCATCCAACTGTTCCACAGAATCCCAAAAATGAGGTCTGTTTCTTTGTGGGTTGGTTACTGTTGGCCACACTACACCCTACATTTAGAATCCCCACCATGAGAAGGATAGAAGTTTTATGAGCTTTCTGGTTTGGTCTTATGACAGCAAAGTGAAATCTGATATGTTAGCTCTGTTGGGGATGAAAATACACTTCCAACTTGAACTGTCTGGACCAAAGATTTGATCACTGTTTATGGGGTCAACAGGTTTCCATATGGGGTGCCAAATGATTGCAGCAGATAAGCCGGGACCAGGCTGAATTAGTAGGGGTGCACCATGAAATAGAGGCAAAGCGCTCCACAAGGGCTTATCTTGCTAAAGCACTATCAGTGCCAGGTTAATTCCTTCAATCCCTAGACCAGATTCAGCCTGTCTCAGAAGTTTGATAGCCTTGAGAATGTTACTTAATGTTAGAATTTTATTTTTTACTTCCATTATTCGGTTGCTGTTTTAGTGCATTAAAAGTGGGTTTTTAAAGCAAGTTGCTTCAAAAGTAGGTTTCAGTGGATTTTCCAGAGAGGAGTTGCCTTGTATATGATTTTGTTTCTCATTTGCTTTTCACCAAATCCTTGTTATGCAAAAATTCTCCATGCAACTGAAGTTGTATTCTAAGGGGGTGTGGTGTGTAAGAGATTGCCAGCACAGCCTTTGATAATTATATCCACTTAAATATCTAGTTTTAAGAATGTAGCTCTTTTCTTTTTGCATTTTATTACTATGGTTAAAAACTTAAATTATTTTGGGGCAAGATAAATAAAAACTTCAAAAAATATAGTGTTCTTCAAATCTCCAAGTTTGTCACAGAACTTGACCTGTGGTACGTCTATCATCAGCAAATACAACATTTAGAAAAGAATAGTTTTCTTTTATTATTTTCTTCTGTCTCTGTTAGGATTCTGTTGTTTTCGAACAACAGCAATACTAATCAAATTGGTTTAAACAAATAAAGATATATTTGTTCACATATCTGAGGTGGCTAAATTGAACCAAGCTTCATATTTCTTTCTCTGTTTCTTACTCCTTCATTATAATCCAAGTAATCAGAATAAGGCTTCCAACAGCTTCTGTGGCTGTCAGCTTCTAGTTCAGAAGAAGAGAGCAAATTTTTTCTCCCAGCATTCTTAGCATATCTTCTGTGGTTCATTCTGATTGCACTCACTTGGGTCACATGGCTGCCCTTGAATCAATCTCTGTGATCAGGGAAACGAAGTGCGGTGATTGGCTCCGGACAGACGTAGGCTCCACTCCTGTGGCTGGGTAGAGATCTAAGCAGCCCAGTAAGGAGAAAGTGGGAGGCGCGGGAAAGCCTAGGTTGTTGCTAGAAGCAGGGGAAATGGATGCTGGGCAGAGGAACAGCTAATATTTACTTCAGCTTAAGTTCCACTTTTTATCAAGTCCCATGTAGAGCTTCCTCTCTATTCAAATGTCACTAGTCTCCCTCCCCCACCTCTAGTTCATGCACCATTCTGAAATCAGAGATACCTTCCCGAGGGAAGGGTGGGTGAAAACCCTACTCCTATTCCTTCTCTACTTCTTTTATAAATAAATTAATTAATTATTTTTTACTTTTTAAATTCTAATTGACTTCAGTTTTTATTAAGTTTATTGGACTGATATTGGTTAATAGGGTCATATGGTTTTCAAGTGTGCATTTCTATGATACATGATCTGTATATTGCATTGTGTACCCACCACCCAAGTTAAATCATCTTCTTAAAAACAATCTTTAGCCTTCCATTGCTTACGGGGTGCCTCTCAGTCTGGGATACATACCCTCAAAGATTGTGAGTGCACTGGAGAACTAAAAGGGAGAATAAACTGGACATGTCTTCCTCGGTCATTACTTTTACTTAAAGATTTAGAAAAACATATTAAGTCTATATTATCAAATATAGCTCTATTATGGTATAGGCTTGCAAAAGTCACATGAATTCAGATAAATCTCAAGACTTCACATAAATGCTCTGCCTTCAGTTGCATGTTTAATGCAATGTCTCATGTTTCCCTGGTGCACAGGTTTACTTGCTTACAAGATAAAACCCAAACTTTTTAGCTCGGTCCACCAGATTATACGTCATCAGATACTAATCTTTGTAGCCTTAACTCCTACTCTCATCTCACAAGTATCTCTTACCCCCCTGAACTTTTCACTGTTTTCCAAATGTTTAATATGACTCTGCGTTCATTCATATTAAGCTCTTTGTCAAAGATGCCCTTTCCTGCTCCACTTCTACACCAGGAAAACTTTAATTTATTCTTCAGTACCCAATTCAAATATTTCCGTACCAAAGCACATCAAAATCTAATCATTTCTTTTGTAAAACTTTCCCTGGCTCTCTAACAATGAGCCATCTCTCGGTTTTTGAGTCCTAGATTATTTTATTTATGCCACTGTTATACTACATTATTGAACTTGGGTTTTGGAAGGATGTGTCTATCTCCTCCTGTCTGACTGCTCTCTGTTGTAACCCCATCTGACACATGACTGGTAATCACCATATATTGCCTGACCAACTGAGGACTGACATTATGCCTCATTCTTATTTGGACTAGCAATGTCTAATACAAGACCAAAAGAAGTGCTCAAACATGTACTGAATAAATTAATACCAAAGATGAGATTTCCAACATTTAATACCAGATCCTAAGGATACCTTAAGCTTCTTTCCTGAAATTAAGAAAATGAGAAAAGGTATAGATCAGAGAAAATCAGTGTTAATTACAATGTGGGGAGCTCTTGGGCAATATCTGGAGTCAAGGGCAACCACATATGGGGTCCCTCTCTCTGAGAAACCCAACTAATAGAGCTAATTCCTAATGGAGAGAGAGGGCACTTTGAGGGCAGTGGCTCCGTGTTAGTGCAGAGGCCTTCGGCTTCAGTAATAGAAAGTCACAACTTATCAATTTAAGCAATAAAGAAGACTTAAGATGCTAGAGTACAAACCCCAGGGTTGGTATCTATGTTACTTCCCTCTTTCCTTCTCTTTCCTTTCTGCCAACTGCAGTATCTCGGCTTTGCCCTTGGCTAGCTCTCTTCCTGGTCGCAAGATCTAGCTCTTCTTCATGACTTTTAATACTAATAAGCTGTTCTCAGACTTCTCCTCACATCTCACTGGAGAGAATTGAGCCACACATTCATACCCAGAGAAATGGACCACCAGGCTCAGCAAACCCCAATCACTGTGGAAGTGGGAATGGATGCCAATAAAGGATGTGTGAACATCTGAACAAAATTTGGATTTGAGTTACCAAGAAAAAAGAGAATGTTCTATATGACAGATGATTAACAAGGTCTTCTATCCTTTGTCATTTGCTGTTGGAAAATAATTTTGGGGGCAATGAAAGTGTTGCAGTCCAAAGGTTGGTAGGATCCTGCTGTAAGGAATTCCCAGTTTAGAAAGGCAGTTATTCATATGTAAAAACCTATGTCTCAATGCTCTATGGAGAAAATATGATGCACAAGTTTACTAATTTTATAACTATACAGATTTTTTTATTTGCCTAGGAAAAAGATTTAAAATAGTCCAAAATGATGACTGTATTGGGTGGTTTGATGTAGGGTGATTTTTCTTTTGTATGTTTTCAAAGTTTTGTAAGGTGATTATATTACTTTATTCTGTTATATATATTATAAAGAAACAAGGAGAGAAATAAGATTATAAGATATATATGTATATAAATCATAATCTTATCATTTCTGTTTTTCTCTTTTTTCATTTAACCCCACTGAACAGAATATCGTTTTTATACTCTGGTAACAGAATGTACTCTCAGAATCAGGCAGTTTTTAAAAAGATTTTATTTCTAAATTACTCAGAAACTTCAGCCACTGCCTTGTACCCACTAAAAATGACAATTTGTTTCTTTTTCCTATACATCTTTTAAAAATTAAGGTTATATTCCAGTATAAAATGTGGCCCAAGACTTTCTTTTACTGTCCTTCAAAAACCTTTTGAAACCTTATACTAATAGCCTTGGGTACTGGTGCCGCCTTACCACCCACGTCTGACTAAATCTGTGACAATCGTGTTTCAATGTAAAGTGTTGGTTGTGTAAGATTTTACTGGGAGCAAAGAGTAATGATTTTTTCCCTTTCCTTTTGTTTTCTTTTTTTTTTTTTTCCATTTTCTGAGCTTCTCCCTCATGTCTATGTGTCCACCATGTTCACTCTGTCATTTTTACATAGCTTTCATCATTTCCTTCTATAACATCCAGAACCCTATAAGGGAGAAAAACCCTCATCAGATGTGACCAGAGGAGGACATCTGCCCACAGAGAGGACTTTCCCACCTTGAGGGAAGATTTATGGCCTGAGCTTATTCTTCCTTCTCAGAAATATTGGTGTCTTTACTGAACCAGACAGATATAAAATAAATTTCTTTATTTGTGGCAAGTCACGTAAGGGAGTAAGAGAATAGAATGGTCGTTGGGCTGATTTTCCATCACAGCTTTGGCTGTGGGAATGTAGCTTTCTTCCCCCTCAGGGAGGAAGCTTGTGGGTTGACCAGCATTTCATGTGGTATTAAGCAGCCAGAGATGGTCAAAGTTCGAAAGCAACTGTTCATACAGACCCGGGTACATGTCAACTTGGCCCCCAGGACACTCTCTCTTGGCTCTCTTCCAACCCTACTGGCCACTCCTAAAATGTCTCCTTTGCTGGTTCCTCTTCATGTTCCCAACCACTAAATATTGAAGGACCTGAGATTTTAACCTTCAGCTATCTTCTCTACTGTATCTGCATAACATTTTCTCTCTGATCTCAACTTCTCCCCTGGCTTTACATACCACCTGAAAGCAGATGTTCCCAAATTTCTGTTTCTAGCCTGAACCACTTTCCAAACTCCAGACATGTCCTCTTAGATGCCTAATAAACGTCTAAAATGTAACATGTCCAGAACTGAACTCTTGATTTTCCTCCATAAATGTGTTTTCCCTATGAATTTCTCATCTCGATAAATGACAAATTCACTCTTCTAGCTGTTCAAGCAAAAGCTTGGAGTCATTTTGAATGTTCTTTATTGCATTCGACATCCAGTCCATCAGCAAATCCTTTTGCCTCTACTTTTAATATCTATTCATAATTTAACCGCTTCTTACTTCTTCCACCATCACCGTAGGGAAAACCACATCATCTCTGTCCTAGAATATCAGAATAGCCCCCTAAGTGGTCTCTCTGATCATCTTCCTTACCTTCTCTAGTATATTCTCCACAGAAGAAACTACCCTTTTAAAATGTAAGTCCAATCATGTCGCCTCTGTGTCCATAACCCTCAAGAAGATCTCATCTCACTTATGAAAATAAACTTCAACAGCCTTACCATTGTACATGGCTGAGAAAGCCCGGTGAGCTTTGTTCCTCTGATACTGTTCTGCTAGTCCCCTCCTCACTCACCCCACCCAGTAAGCGGTGACTTCCATTAGTCAGTAGACACAGTCCTAAGGGCCCACAAAACTTTCAAAATACAATTTGTAATTTCTTTTAAAAACAGAAGAAAAATGTCGTCAGGTTAAATACAATATTTTAACATATACTTTTAACACACAGTGCAGCAAAAGTAGAGATAACAGTTGTGAGTACGTAAGTCAGAGTTTATTCTTGTATAATTATTTATTAGTTATTGTCCTATTTCCCATGTGAGCAACTGTTAACCTACTTTTGCCTCACCCTGTATTTTTGCCTTTATACGAACACAGCCATAAAATATAATTTTTAGTATTTTTTTAAATAAAGAAAGAAACCCATAAAGGCAAAACTAACTAGGGCTCATGAAAATTCTAATGTGATTCTGGGAAAAGTCCAGGCTGAATCCAGGCTGCGCTAGAGAAGCCTTACTATTTCATAAAGTGGGGAAGCTAAGGACTCGTTCCCTCCTTCTTGGTCTGCACTTTCCATTAGATCCCATCAGTCGGTGTTCAGTGACTGCCTTCCTTCCGCCCTTTCCCAAGAGCTCAGAGCCCCACTTCACACAGTGATGGCCTGTTATCAGCCTAATGGAGTCCCCACCTTCAGGTCTTGAAAGAGGGCCACCTGCACCTTCTTTAAGGAAGTATCTCCACTGCCTCCTAAGTGTAGTGAGGGGAAGGGGGAAAAAAGGGAATTAACCTAAAGGAGACAAAGGGGGGAAGACCATCAGATTTGGAGTTCAGCCTTCCTGATTACCTGATTAGCTGTTAAAAGAAAATAGTCGTTACTATTATGTATGCCACATTCATTTAAGTAAGAAAACAATTTATATTTTCAAACACGATATGTGTATGACTGCTTTTGGTCTTCCCTTCTATAAAACGTTTCTATCCTCTTGTATTTCAGTGAAGCTAAAAGGTTTACCTGTAACTTTCTTCTATAATTACAGCATTTAAATATGGTAAGTTATCAGTTATTGCTGGTATAACCTGGAAATTATGTATAAATCTAGCCAGACCAGTCCCTTTACAAGAGATCAGAGAAATGGCTACAACACCCTCTCTGGTATTAGCTAAGAAGAAAAATTTTGGTAGGGCATTCTAAGAACATACACAAATTGGTTTTGGAAAATCAGTTTTATTTGTAATATTACCCATAGTGCATAGTTGCAAAGCAATCCTAACTTGAGCTTTTATTTCCATTTTTATTTTCTGTCAAAATAGGCTCTTTCTAGAATAGTTTTTACTACTGGTCTGTTTAACTTACTTGCTTTTCCATCCATTGCGGTGTTATTAAACGGATTGCAGAAACACACCTGGACACTCAGCACTGAAAGCCATTAAAAATATCAGTTCCTAGAGAGTGTTCCTATCGGATGTCCATGAATAAAATAATTGAACTCTCGAAGTTCTCTTCATGTTCTTAATTTGATGCAGCAATTTAGAAAGCAGCACACTCAAGTGTGTCCAACCTTTTGGCGTCTCTGTGCCACACTGGAAAAAGAATTGTCCTGGGCCACACGTTACATACATTGCAACATGTAATCACACACACACAAAAAATCTCATAATGTTTTAAATAAATATGTGATTTTGTGTTGGGCCACATTCACAGCCATCCTGGGCTGCAAGTGGCCCGCAGGCTGCGGGTTGGACACCTCTGAATATTTCCTAGTGATCCCTTTCTGATCAAGCTTTCTCCCAACTGACACCAGTTCAGACTGGTGAGACTTCATGCAACTGGTTTCTCAGTGCTGACTGTGCAGTAGAACTGTCTGAGGAGCTTTAGGGACGTGCTCCTGACCTGGCCCTGCCCGGGGACCCTCGTTCAATGTATTGTGAGTATATGTGCACAGCTGGGTTATTTGGTTACCATGTCATCTAAGCAGATTATAAAGGAGGGGGAAAGCCATTTTTCCTTCTGCTTGGCTATCTTGACAGCTAACAAATTATTTTTACACCCCCTCCAAAAAATGGGACCCAAGAAAGTTTTACTTTTAGTAAAGAAAGTAGGTTAATTCTCAAGAGGTGGTTGGCCCTTTAAGCAGCATGGCAAAGCACAGAAAGACAGTTGAGTGGGTCTGCATGCCCCTCATATAAATGTCAACACCTACTTTGGATACCAAAATAAATACTTTTAATATTGCCTCATTCTGGACTGTTTAAACATGCACTATATCAGCTTGTCTGCATATCCTTATGTAATAGCATGGAAGTTTCCAGCAGCTCATTCTGCTTTTCTCTAGACATTAATTCTTCATTACCTGTCTTCTATCTCTGAAAAATTACATCAGGAAAAGTTTGCAAGATGTAATATGGACCAATACTGTGTTCTTGAGGGGTTAATGCTCAAATCTTTGTTAAAGAAGACACTGTAGTTTTCTACACAGATATTAGCTAAACTCAACTCTGTGTTCCTAGTGTCTTCCTGCTCTCCAACAATATAGGTTTACTATATCCTGCTGCCATTTTCTGGAAATTCTCAGAGGCATTGACAGATGTGGCTGTTCTCTTCGTCTCAGTGCTCAGAAAGAGGTAGCTGGGCAGAGGAATGAGAATGGAGCTCTTT
Source organism: Mormoops blainvillei (assembly GCA_004026545.1). Taxonomy (NCBI): domain Eukaryota; kingdom Metazoa; phylum Chordata; class Mammalia; order Chiroptera; family Mormoopidae; genus Mormoops; species Mormoops blainvillei. Next base: position 94,912 of record PVJD01004420.1, on the reverse strand, counting down.
TTGACCTCCATCACATGCGTCTTTCAGTTCTGCAAATGGGAAGGATGAAGGTAGCCCCACAGGAAACTTTTTGCCCTCAATCCCTTCTGGTCCAAGGCAGGGAACCCAGTCTGTCAACATCACTAACCCCTATCTGCGCCACCTCCGCTCAAACCTTTTGTTTCTGGGTTTCAACATAGAGTAAAGTAGCATAAATAGTTTTTCTTATCTAAATAAGGACATTTTAAAAGATGGTTTAGGTGGGGTGGAGAGGGGAGAGGAAAAAAATGGAGTGAAGCCCTCTGTAAAAGTTTCTTATGAAGCTAGATTTTTAAAATTATGCCACAGCATTTTTCTCCTTTTGGCACTCTTCTCCCAATTGGTATAAAAGAAGTAACAACACCCTCCTTTGTAGTCTCTCCTCTGTGCGTAGCCCTCAGTTTGTGAAAGGAAGTTTAACCCTCTATGAGGTCAATGCCAGGAATCATTTGAGGATGATTTACCAGAAGTCGCTCAGGAAGCTGACATGTGGGCCTTTTTGTAGAGAAAGAAGTACAGAGCCAGGGCACTTTACGTCAATGTGAGAACCTACACTGACCTTTGATACAGAAACAGGACAGGTAGGACTATTATTCCAATGTCATACTTTCAAAGCAGAAATGTAGCCTTAGGTCCGGACACTCGCATATTCCTCATAGCGCAATAAAGAGTCTATGTTGGTTGAATACAGAACCACAAAGTCTTAAAATGCTAAAGCAACTGCCCCAGTCCCTCCTTTTCTGCCTGGTCCCCTGGTAGGCACAGACATGCTCAGTGGTTTTGTTAGGGTCACCAGTGACACAGGCTTAGAAGCAAGCATCTTCTTTGGTCATCTCAGTGCTAATTCATTCCCCAAGCTACTCCTTTTTCTGGGAAATAGGATATTTTAAATTGTAAGCTCCTAGAAGACAGAGACTGTGTGTTTTCACCTGAATGGTAAACTATCCCTCTCAAAGCAATGGAAAATACCAACCTGGCAGACAAGAGCTGTTGAATCTTGGTTTGACTGTGGCATTCGTCCTGGCAAGTCATTTGGTAAAATAAGAGCATTGGACTATATGAAATCTAAGGTCTTTTTAGCTCTGTGATCATTCACTGAGGAAATATTTGTCCATGAACGTGAACTGCCTTTTGTCATTGTTCACCATTCACGAACATTCCCATGGTGGCACCACGGCCTGCGCACTCTTCCTCCACCCTGCCCAGCACACCCTGCTCTGCTCTGACAGACCCTCGCCCAGCCCAGGCAGTATAGCTGGCCCAATTTTCATTGCCTCTTCTCAAGGCTCTGTGACTTGGCCACTATTGTGTGTTTCCATTCTGTTTTCTTACTCTTGAGGCATCAAAACAACCGCCATCTTATACCTTGACATTCAGAACCCCCAGCAATGGTATACAGAGAAAGGGGCTTTCTTCTTGAGGAAGGGGTAAACTGGTGCTGTTGCATGTCTCCATCCCTGTTCTTGGAGCCCTTGAAAGAGCAGCGTGCTTGTTATTTAAAAACTTACGATATGCAGAGAGGAAAAAATATTGTCAGGGTACAGTAGCTGCACTGGTTTTGCTCCAAAGGCAGGAAATTGCTTGGCCAACCTGAAAATAAAATATGCTTCTCCTAAGCAGCTAAGCTTGTTAGACTCCCAGTCTGGTGGCAGAAGCAGCATTACATACTTAATGTGGACATGCCAATGCTTGTTCTTGTTCCAGAGATTAAAAAAATCTTTCTCCTCTTTTCCAGTTCCATAAAATGATTCCAAAATACAGAATAGATTTGGCTCCAATGTTTCAAACATATTTGTTTCTCAGATTTTGCTTTTTTTCCCAGCAGACGTGACCCAGTACACTCTCAGAGAAAGGAAAGCTCCTAGTCCATCACCTTTTGGATGCCTAGGGAACCCACTTTTTTTCAGAGAAGATTCTGAATGGACCACTTTTCTCTTCTGGCCTCACAACAAATGCCATACCCATGCTTGCCCTCTATCCTAGTTTCAGAATGAATGACCAACTCAATTCCATGAGGCTCTGACTATCCGGTTAAGGTCACGGTTGGTACTTAAAAGAAGTGGTCGTTTTTTCCCCCGAAGGCTCATTTTTAATCCCTACCTCCACCCTTCCTCCCTTTTCCTTTCCCCTCTCCTTCCTCAATAGGGCTGTGTTGCGAAGGGCCTGGCCACACACCGAGAATGTTACAGGAATAAAACCTGGAAAAGGGCACGCAGTTATGAAATATTACACTTCAGCTTCTCTTTATTTTGCTCCCCGAATTCTCCTACCCCTCCAAGAAAACACGAACTTCAACAGATTTGTGGTGCATGTTATCTTCAGCTGTAAAAGCCAGCTGAACCAACAGAGCAGCCTTCTCTGCTTCCTGCTGCCTAGAGGCTTCAAAAGGAGCTACTGTAATGAAACGGTTCCCTCTGTGGCCTTATGGGCAACTTTCTTAGAAGAAATAGATTAAACTAGAATCAGCCAGATAAAGGACTCCATACATGATGGAGTTCTGCATAAAGGAAATCTATAATATCGGGAGCTCTTCCATGCCAGTTAAAGAGAGGATGGGCAAGAATAAGAAAGAGACCATGTTAGCGCCAGAATACTATACTCTGCTTTTTTGGTAGTGATTTTAAAAATAGAAGAAAGTTCTAAGAATCTGTCCATGTCTTCAGTCAATCCCAACCTATGACCTTCAGTGGGAATCTGGCCTGAGGATAGATTGCCACAGCAGACATTGATTCAGTTAAAGTGCAACCCATTTCAAGGTGTCACCCATTAATTTATTGACTGCAAATAAGAATTTTGCCCAAGGCCAGAACTCACAATTGGTCCCAGTTGACCTAAAATGGATTTCCACAAGTGGCTGGGGAAAGGGAGTCTTTCTTTAGGATGTATCTCCTTTGGCCCACTCTCTTCCTTTATTCCTTTTCCTGCTTCATCACATTAATAACAAGGCACTCAAAGAGCTTCATTAGTGGACGGCATACAAGCAGCTGCTCAAAGGATTTGCGACTGGATTGATCCTGACACTACCAGTATAGACTATGCAATGCCTATATAATGACTACGCATTCCAATTTTGACATCATTCATTTTTCTCTCTTTCCATCTCATGTATTCATTGTGTTCATTACTTAAAAAAAAAAAAAGATGTTACAGAGTGGTTCTTTGTGTAATACTGAAAGTCTTGGTTTACACATGTTTTCATATAAATATGAAATGGCTACCATTTTTTTTAATTCTTGAAATGCATATTTAACGTGGAAGCTACAAAAGAAAGAAAGGGTATCACAGTATTTGGGGGTGGGGGGGTGATGCCATACATTGCATTCTTAATTGATAGTTAATCATTGAGACTGGACAACTAATTGTTGTTTCAGGTAGCTGGGAAATGGGCTAATGTTTTGCTAAGATTAAAAAGTAACTCTTCCCTTCCCTCCAATTTTGAGGCAATTTTTCAGACCTTTTGTGGCATGTAGCCGAATTCAAGTTGCCCTTGTAAGACACAGAGACCCAAAGACTAGAAACCAAATTATTTCTACCTTAGAGAAACAAATAATCCCATTGGTACACACACAGGAAGGCATGCGTAAGGACGGTCTTTGCAGTATGTGTTTTCAGGAGTTAAAAACGAACAGCAACCTGAAAGCCACATAACTGCAAATAATCGGAGAATGACTAAATAAACTATGACTGATCTATGACACAGAACACTACCAAACAGTTTAAAAGAATGAGATGGAACTTAACTACTAATAAGGATGCACACCTAAGTCATGGCAATATAAAAACTTTTATACATTATTGTTTGACATTGTTTATACATTACTGATGGAAATGTAAATTTGTCCAAGCACTATGGAAAGCTATATGGAGTTTCCTCAAAAAATTAAAATAGATCTACCATAGGATCCAGCAATTCTACTCTGGATATATACCCAAAGGAAATGAAAATAGGATTTCTGTGAGGTATGCACACCCCCGTGTATATTGCCCCATTATTCGCAATAGCCACAATAAGGAAACAACACAACTGTCCATTAACAGATGAATAGATAAAAAAGGTGTGGTACATATAAACAATGAAATACTATTTAGTCATGAGAAAGGAAGACATTCTTTCATTTGTAACAGTAGGATAAGCCTAGACCCCATTATGCTAAGCGAGATAAGTCAGACAGAGAAGGACAAGTACTGTAAATAATACGTATGTGGAATCTAAAAACGTTAAACCTGTAAAACGCAAAATAAAATGGTGGTTACCAGGGGGGCGAGGTACTGGGGAAGGGGTAAGAGTGATGGTGTTGCCCTGGCTGGTGTGGCTCAGTGGGTTGGACATTGTACCACAAACCAAAAGGTTGCTGGTTCCATTCCGGTCAGGGCACATGCCTGTATTGCTGGCCAGGTCCCTGGTTGGGGGTTTATAAGAGGCAACCCATCGATGTTTCTCTCAAACAGCGATGTTTCTCTCCTTCTCTTCCCCCATCACCTCTCTCTAAAAATAAATAAAGTCTTAAAAAAAAAACAGTGATGGTGTTTAAGGGTACAAACTTGCAACAAGTATCAAAGTAACATGCTAACACCTTAAACTTACACAGATTCTTACATGTCAAGTTTATTTAATAAAAAATTATTATAAACCCATCCTATTTATATTAAACACACACGCACACGCACACACACAAAACTATACTGTTTCTACCTAGGAGAAGACCTGTAAAGGAAACGTGATAAACAGGATAAACTGCACGAGGCTGGAGGAGATTTGGGATTAAGAATGATGGTGAAAGGGGAATTTAGCCTCATATGTAATATTTTCATCTTTTACAAAAGACTGTACCCATATATTATTTATATAGTTCAAATTTAAGTCCCTTTAAACAGAAACAGTGCTGCAAGATTAACACATTTATTTCTCGCATTGCTCTATTTAGCTAACCCTTAATACTGTCCTGAAAATCAGCTGTTCTTCTTCCTGAGGCTTGTTTACTCCTGAAGTCCTGTTCTAGTAAAGCCATGAGAGAGGGTAAACAAACTAGGATTTGAAATAAATATGAACACAGGATAAAACATTAACTATCAGCCTTCTTCACCCGTTCCTGGACCCAAGCCCATTACCTCTCAGTGGCTACATGACCCACCTTGAGAGATACAGGATCCAAGAGCTATTAAGGCCCTTAGAAACCTCTGCTTCATCCCCCATGATGTCAGTGGAAGTACTGGTTTGTTCAATTTAGAATTCGTCGCTCCTGCTGACTAATCCTGTTCTCCACAACCTCGTTTTACAGCCCTGTCTTGGGAGTGCAGTGGAGGTGGGGGATGCTTTCCTCTGCAAACTCCTCCCACTGATTTGAACAGCAAAAAGCTATTGCTGTTTCAGAGCTGTTCATTTCCATTCCTGGGAGACTGCTCTCTTTAATGGTATTTTTGGTATTCCAGTTCTATGGAAGTCAGTTTCTTTAGTTTCTCTCTACCCACCTTGCACCCCTTCTTTTTTCTTTTTCTTTTTTGGTCTCTCAACTTTTCTCCATCTCTCTGTATTCCTGCCCATTTCCAACCTCATTCCCTTCCTCACTGTTCTCTTTATTTTCTGAAAATAGTTTCTACAAAGTAAATTTTGTGATAATAAATTTCAGTAATACTAATAAAAAAAAAAAGCGAGAAAAGTTAAGACCAGAAGGTAGATTCAGTTTTAATGAAGTGTTCTTTTACCTTGCTTTTATGTTGCTCCTTTTTATCTCTTCATCAAGGAAACTGTATTCCATCGAGCCTCAGGGCATGATAAATAACTTACAAGGATGCGGGACTGTACATTACTCTCTTGACAGGGTGACTCACAACACTGGTAGGTATTATCTACATTCTTTAAATGGTTTCCTGCAGGGATACATCCATGCACACCCAGAAATACAAAAGCAAATGAGGATAAAATGTCCAGAGGTGACTTGGTTAGTCCATTCTTATTTCTTTGCAAGAGGTTGCTTAGAAAATGCCACTACTTTCAGAAAGGCACGCACTAGTGAGGAACAGCTGTCAGCACTCTCCCTGGGTCGGGAGCCTTCCAGGATGGCTCAGAAAACAGTCCGTCTGGCTGGGTGTCGGAACCTTCCGCGGGCTCCAGAGAAGTAAGTGTGGCGGCGGTGCTGTCTGGGAGAGGCAAGAATGCACTGAAACTCTGTCTTCATGGCCGGCAGTGCTAAAGAAACCGTTTAGCCGACTGCTTTTCCAAAGAAGTGGGAATTCCATAAAACAACATTTCTCAGGTACAGAATCCTCCCTTTTAATCTGAGCCTTTTGGCATTTTCATTTACGTCTACTTAAACAGACACACCACCAGCATTTATCAGTCCTGCACTTGCTGGGGCCTTCTCCCTTCTAAATCATGAAAGGAAGCTCTGGTAAAATTATGATTTTTTTTTTTTTTACACCTGACAGGCTGTGACCTGTGGAAAGCTGAGTTCTGGCAGAAACACAAAATCAATTGAGTTTTATCTAAACCATTCTTTGGCTTTCAAGACCCTTTGATAAATCTCAGATGGAAATTCTTCAGTCTCACAGAAGCTCAGGAGAGCAACCATACACTTTGATTTTTTACTTTTTCATGTAATTGAGGTGGCATTTTTTTATTGATCAGTTGCTCACTGGATCAGTGGGTTTATCAATCTGCTTATCTAGTCAAATACCTTGACAGGACTTCACTTAAAAATGATCGTAGTGTCTGTCACAGGGCGCCCCTTGGGCAGTGTTCATAGGTTACCAAAGTCAACATTTTATTACAAAGCCCACACACGAGTGGAATAAAGATCCAATCGAGTTGGGAAAATTGAGAAACCTAATATGGCTACCATTGGCAACTGCCTAAATTCTTGCAACAATTGGCTCCTTTGCTTGTGGGGCGGAGAAGAGAGAAAATTACTCTCCACACTCAAGCAAGAGTGATATTTCTAAAATATAAATTTTAACATGCCTATACCCTGAATAAAACTCCATAGCTCTTGAGATAAAGGCCCAAAGATTCACCCTTACCTGCAAGATCCTCCAAGCCCTGCCTACTTTCCAGGCTCAGCTCCTGTCCCTTGCTCTGTGAGCTCTGCCGACGAACTCCTTTCGGTTGAAAGAATTCACCAGCCTCCCTCTTACTTGGCTATTAAACACAACAGTCCTGTTCAGAATACTCTTCTTTTGCTCTTCGGCTGGCTAATCCTTGTTTGCCCTTGAGTTCTTCCAGGCCTTTCAGGGGTTCATGGCATTTACACACCATTTTGAAATTTCCTTCTAATGTTGACACTAGATTGTAAATTCTTTGAGAACAGGGGTTGAGTTTTAGACACTGGTGTTTAACTCTATTACGATATACTTCATAATACATTATACATTTCCCCCCTCCAGAGTATTTATTCCCTCTCTGGAAACATTGTATAATATCTTTCTTCCAAGTCAGGAAAACCTACATCAGAGTTTGGCCCATTCACAGCACATAGCAAGTCTGGGACACATAGTAGGCATTCAATAAATATTTACTTAATTAATTATAGCTGCAAAGCCTAGTCCAGGGTCTAGCAGGTACTCAGAATTCATTAAATCTAAGGCACCATTGATGACGAAATGTATCACTATTTTATATATCATTAGGAAACAGGAAAAAGCCTCCAAAACATTGTTAACAGTATATTTATTGAAACCATGACATTATGCTTTGTTATTATTGAGACATTTTTCTATTTAGCATGAGAATTCTGTAGTCAAATATTTATCATATCTCTTTCACACATACATAAAAAGGAGAATATAAGCAAGCTAAATCAGTTCGATTTCCTAAACTTCTTCATATTCAGAGTCTAATGCTGCTGAATTACCTTTTCCATTCAGAGTGGTCAGCGTCAGTGACTTTTCCCACAGTGTCGCATGTTCCATCCCTGGCAGAGGTGGCGTCCATTTCTTAAAAGAGTGCTCCGCATTATTTCTGGGATTTTCTTCCAAGCCATTGAGACCCACCATTCTGAAAATGTGGAGGCTGATGCCTTGTTGATGTTACCATGTGTTAGATTTCAAAAGACCACAGTTCATGTGCCTTCTGCAAATGGTCCTTAAAAAGTCAGTTGACAGGATCATGAAAGGGCTCGATTTTCTGACTGTGCCACCAGGAATGACAGCCGGGCGGTACACGATTGCTCTGGCTGACAGTAATGTAAGCTGCCATCAATGTTAAATCTTACCACAATTTTTAGGGCTGATAAAATGGGAATAAACGTTTGACTTAAAATTGAAGGAAATATAATAGTATGTGCTTAATAAGTATTGTCGAATGAGTGAGATTGATAGAAAAGAAAGATATAGAAAAACAGTTCTAGGAAATTAATCCCCAAGGTAAAAATAATATCCAAATTCTATTCTCTGAAAATATACTATGTGCCAACATGGTGCTTGGTTCTTTAATACACATTATCTCATTCAACAATACATACATGCATAATATCCAGGTGTTTTAGTCAGTTTCCCAAGTGAAAAACAGGACTACTTTATCTATAAACTTCTGTCTCCAGAAGTCTTCATTGACCTAAAAATTACTCACATTAATATCACAATGAAAACTGATTTTCCTAATTTTTCTATCAGAAAAAGTTTTCATAATCATCAAGGGAATACTGAGTTCAGCATGGTTTTACTTTCAAAGATAGGCTATAATAATTCTTGAAATGTTATTTAACTTGAAGTTCCCATATGTTTGCAAAAATCAACTGTTAAGTTGAAAATGCAAAGACTCATGTTCTTTTTTTTTTAAATTGATTTTAGAGAGAGAGGAAGGGAAGGGAGGAGAGAGAGAGAGAGAGAGAGAGAGAGAGAGAGAGACATCAATTTGTTCTTCTACTTATTTATGCATTTATTGGTTGATTCTTCTGTGTACCCTGACTGGGAATCGAACTCACAACCTTGGCATATCAGGGACGATGCTCTAACTAACTGAGCTACCCAGCCAGGGCAAGACCTGTGTTCTTAACTCAAAGATGGGACAAGTAGCTACAAAAGTTAATTCCAACCTTAGTTTTGAAAAGATCTGAAATGCTGCAAATGGTTTCAAAAGGTATCTTAAAATTGTCAAAACAATTATTGAAACAAAATCAAATTTAATTTGCTCTAATTTAAAAATATAGGCATGCTATGTACAGTATGAAATAGGAGACTGGGTGTCACACTTCAAAGACTAAGAATTACTCAGTTGGGTCAAACCTCTACCCACATCAACTTAAGAGTAATTCTCATAAAGCTAGGAGTGTGTGTGTATGTGTATGTGTGTTACCAAAAGTAACCGATTAATTAAATCTCCAAACTAAAATGTTGTTCCAAATTCTCTGTCAATGCACACTTCCTTCTAGCCACAGAGCCTTGGCCCACCAGCTACCCAGAGGCAGCTCTGATCTACATGCAGTTGAATCATGCCCATGGCATCATTCTCCAGTGTTATTTGAAATTTGGGTGGTTGACATCTGAAGAAGAAGTGGGGGAAAATTCCATGGTGGGCCTGACAGTACGGAGGCTAATTTCTAAAGGGCAGAGTAATAAAATGCCATTCACTCACACAAGCCCCTGTGGTCTTCAAAGCAGGAGCCAGTGTGTTTTCTGCCACAACCTTAGAAGGGCAATTAGTGGAGGGGGAAAGGGGTGGGGAGTTCTGAAACCTTGCCAATGCATAAGTGTACCCGCTACCAAATAAGTTGTTAGCTCACTTCCCTGGTCACCAGGGATAACGTGGATGGCCGTCAGGAACTCGGTGTCCACATGGTGGGGGCGGTGCTTTGGGGATTTTGTTTGTTTGTCTCCAGTGTTATACTGTACAGCCAGGCTAATTTACATAGCAGCACAAAACCTTGCATTTGCAGTAAGTTCCCAGGTGAAATGGAAACAGCCTTACTAATTATATGAGCAGGACTTTTTGACGGGGGTTGGAGATTAGAGGGATTTATTCACCTGTAAAAGGCCAAGGCAAGAGAAGCCCAGCCCTCCTGAGAAGAAAGGAGTCTACAAAATCCAGAGAGAAAAGGGAGGGCCGACCCCCTACTGGGAGAGGGGTGGAGCTCCAGCCCCCCAAGCACCCCTTTGTGTGCTGTCCTCAGGGCCAACATTCCCAGCAGGCACAGTGAGTATAGCACCTAGGGAACACAACACTCTTAGAGGCCCACAAAAATATTTTATTTCTTTAGAAATCAGAAGAATAAAATGAAGTTTTAAGTTGAAGAGCACATTTGAATATATAATATTAATATATTTATCTTTATTCCAACATAATCAGACACTATAATTTTTAATTTCTTTAAAGGGGGAAGGAAGTGCCCTGTGCCCTCAAAAGTCATAATATGGCCCTAGCCGGGTAGCTCAACTGGCTGGAGCACTGTCCTGTACATCAAAAGGTTGTGGGTTTGATCCCGTCAGGGCACACACCTAGGTTGTGGGTTCGATCCCAGATCGGAGCATGTAAGGGAGGCAACCAATCAATGCTTCTCTCACATCAATGTTTCTCCCTCTCCCTCCTTTCCTCTCTCTCTAAAAAGCAATTTAAGAAATATCCTTGGGTAATGATTTTTTAAAAAGTCATAATGCAATCCTGCCTGTCGTATGCCTCAGGCTAAATGATATGAAATTACTAATAAGCAACTGTTCCAGACCTACAAAACAAGGAGTCGCTAGTCAATGGGTATAAGGTATCGGTTATGCAGGATGAATAAGTTCTGGAGATCTGCCTGTAGATGACAATCCTGTATTATACACTTAAAAATCTGTTAAGAGGATAAATCTCATGTTACATGTTCTTAACATAGTAAAATTAAAAAACGAAAACGCTTTGACCTAATATCTATCTCTCAGAGGATCCTTTGCTGGTGTGCAGAAAAATCTCAACTCAAGCTAGATAGGTCGAGAAGGTGGAGAAGATAGTCCTTTCTTTCCAACCCTCCTTCCCTCTCTCTATTCCCTCAGGTTGCCTTCCTCCCTCATTTCCTTTTTTCCTCCCTTCTTTTCTCTCCCCTGCCCTTTTCTCCTCTCCTCTCCCTCTTTTCTTATCTGTCCCTCTCTCCCTAACTTCTAGATCACAGGGGTGTCCAACCTGCAGCATGTGGGCTGCATGCATCCCAGGATGGCTGTGAATGTGGCCCAACACAAAATCGTAAATTTACTTAAAACATCATGAGGGTTTGTGTGTGTGTGTGTGTGTGTGTGTGTGTGTGTGTGTGTGTGTGTGATTACATGTCACAGTGTATTGAGTGTGTGGCCCAAGACAACTCTTCTTTCAGTGTGGGCCAGAGATGCCAAAAGGTTGGACACCCCTGTGATTTTTCTTATGGAGCCACAGGAAGGTCAGTCATCTCCAGTCCTAGGGCTCCCAAAGGACCTTGGGCTGTCCTTGTCACTCACCCTGCTCCTTCTACCCCTCAAAACCATTTCTGATGTGTTTCTCCAGGACGTAGATGAGCTCCAGATGTGATCAGTGAAGCCCAGGCGAACTCAAATCAGGCATATCCCGAAGCTCTCAGGGTTGGGGCAGGAGGCAAGGCCCGGAGACAGACCAATTTCTGAGGCTCTCTGGTTCTTCCCATGCTCTTGCTCCACACTTAGCTGCTGGGCAGGAGTCTGAGCCAGAGGACAAAAACTGATTCTACCTCTTGCTTATCCTTTACATTGTTTCTCATCATTCAGGAAAAAGATTTTGATATTAAAAGCCAATAATTTGTGATTTTTTTCCTAATGACTCAATCACGGACAACTCCTAGAGAAATGGATACCTTCTGGTCTAATTGCCCCAATAGGGAAGTCACCAGGTAAATAAGGTAAATAAGTAAGTGAGGACTATGGCATAGAGCACATCAGTTGTAGCTTCATCTATCACCCTAAACTCATTAGGACCAAATCACACAGTTGGGATGAGTCATGGGGGATGAGGCAATATATTATCAATATAAATATTTTTTAAAAGATAGGGCTCTACTCTCAAGGAACTACAGTTTAGTGGAGAAAAGTCATGCATATAAATGATACAGAAAATTAACATAAATATGGAAGAGGGAAGTGTTAAATGGGGGTTGATAGAGAAGTAGCTGGTATCCAGATTCTCCTTGGTGATGAAAGGAGATTTAAATCTATGCCCTGGTCAGAGATTATGACGGATTATCCACTCTGGTCTGTGGCCTGTTGAGAAGGTTGGGCGACTCCTGTTAAAGCCCAGCCCAGAGATGTCATTAAACATTAAGACTTAGAGAACTACTGCAGGCCCACGAGGAACAGGGCACCTGTAAGCCAGGTGGAAAAAGGAAAGAAATGACTGAACTCTCACCCCACAGATCTGTGAAGGGAGAAACAGACAGACTCTGTGGATTTGGTTCAAAGCTTTCATTTATCTGTAGACACTTGGTAGTGCTATTGACTTTCAGAAATTTGGGGAGAAGAAAATGAAGAAGAGAGCCACTATCTGGTTTCTACAGAAAGAGTAATAACAGCAAAATGGTTAACTTCTTTAAATATATCACACGTCATTAGTGGAACGAGAACTGCAGAGGAGAAAGCACAAAGTCCATTTTGTGCCAACCTTAGTTTTGGCTTCAATGGCGGGGTTGGAAGAGGGAGGTGGAGCTCAGCAATGATAGAGCATTAAATAACCAACCATGACTAATAGCTGAGTTTAGCCTGAATGAATTCACTCTGCAAAGATAGCTGTCATCAAAATGTAGCTTATGCAAGGCTCCTGAATGGGCTACATGTCACAACATATAACTACAAATCCATGCTTTGTCTGCAAGGTCATAATCAACTGTGTCTGTAGTGTAGCATTCGGCATGGTTGGATGAGATGGAATAATTACCCCAGGTGATTTCAGTTTTGCTGAAAGTAGACGAGGGTAAGCATTTTATTTATTGTGGTGTTGAAAGTGAATCTGTGTAGTAAAAGGATATTTTTTTTGTTTTGATTATTTTTAATTCAAAGAACATGCTATGACAGAATATAGCTATCTTTTAGGACAGACCAAGATTCTTATTTTACTTCTGTATTGAGCTAGTTATCTGGGGTTCAATTACTTTCTCTTAAAATGAGGTCTCTTCTAGCCCTAGAGTGCTATGATTACACTATTTGGTTCTTGTGAAGAGCCCGATAGGCACTTTCCTCTGAAAAAGTGGTAGATCAGCTGAGAAAAAATTCAAGATACCATTAAATCTACTTACCATTGTATGTTGGAAAAAAAATAATGAATTAGTGGGGATTCTATGAATTTCTTTCCTACTCCATTCTTTATCCACTAATCCCAGCTTTCAAAAAAGTAAGTGAATATGTTAAATGCCAAAAAAGTCTGCTATATAGGGGTGAGCCATAGGACATCCAAACTTAGGACTTTACAGAGCCTGTGTGCTAAAGAGGGCCGACAGTTGGAAGTTTTGATACCTGTGTGTGGGTATCTTGAAAATGGGATGTGTGTGTTATAGACCAATCTATACATATTAGCTATATCTGAACTTGATCTATATGAAGGTTTCTTGACCTCAGCCCTATTAATATTTTGAACTGGATAATTCTTGGTTGTAGGCAGGTGTGTTGTTCATCGTAGGATGTTTAGCAGCATTCCGGGCCACTACTCACTAGATACCAGTAGTGAACTTCTCCTTCCCAGTTGTGATCATCAAAAATGACTCCAGGTGTTGCCACATGTCTTCTGGGGGACAAAATCACCCTTGTTTAAAAATCACTAGTCTAGGCAAAATGATGATGCAGATTATGATGTTTGCTTTTGATATACCTGCCCCTGTCACATTTCCTGCCCCCTGCCTCAGGCATTTCTTTATTCATCCATTCAAATGGTGATTATTAAATGTCAAGTCTGTGCCAGGCACTGTACTAGGAAATGAGAATAAGTGCTGAACAAGAGGGAATGGTCCCAACTGCAATGGAGTTTACAATTTTGGGGAGGAGACAATGTGAAAAAAAAATTATAAAATAATAGACAGTTACAAAACAAAAGTTCAGAAAACCTGCACAACCTATTATAACCACTGTTTCCCAAAATCCCATTAATAATACAGTGCATGGTTTAGAAAGACATAAACCCATTAAAAATGGTGGTGGTAGAGAAGTAGAACAATAAAAATTGTGGAAACTAGATGGATGAGGTGATCTCAGAAGAAGCTGAAACCTAAGACCCACAACAAAACATATTATCATGATGTTTAACAACACAAGGGTCAGAGAAGAAAATCTAAAACTTCCACAGAAGGAAAAAAAAAAAAACACATACAAGCATACGTGAATCAGAATGGCATCAAACTTCTCATCAGCAGCCCTTGAGCTAGAAGACAATACAGCAACAGAAGTACATTTAAAGTTCTGAAGGAAGTTCTTCCAACCAAGAATTCTATACCCAGCCAAACTATTGCATAACTAATAAATAGAATGAAGACATTTCAACACATTTAAGGTTTCAAATTACTTTCCATATGTTCCAGGTTCATAGTCTTGTAAAACAAACAATCTCAACACTTAGTGACTTAAAACAACTGTATCTCATGTTTCCAAGAACTTGAACAGACACAGATGGGGCAGATTGTCTCTGCTTCTCAATGTCTGAGACCTCAGATGGGATAACTCAAACAACTGGGGTCTGTCCAAGAACTTCTCTCTCTGCCTACATAGTCTTTGAACTTTTTTAGCTTGGGCTTTCTCATAGCAGGACAACTTCAGATTGGCCAGACTTCTTAACATGGCTCCAAGACAACAAGACAGAAGCTGCCAGTCCCCTCAAAGGCTGGGACTAGAACTGTCATAGTCTATTAACCAAGGAAGTCACAGGTCAATCCAGATTCAAGGAAAGGAAAATATACTCTCTCTCTCAATGCACCAAACCAGTTCTTAAATAGACCAAGAAGTATTCTATTGCCAGCAAGATTGGGATTGAGTTGAAGAGTAAAAGGATCTACATGAAAAGATAAAAAGATCTACACCTCTGCACCTGATAAAAAGAAATCAAATGGATGAAGCTGTGTGACAAGATCAAATCACATCAAGCAAGGGAATTTGGATTTCATTTCATAAAAATGACAGAAAGGGGACATGATCTGAAATGCATTTTTTAAGTTTCTGACTGCTATGTAGAGAATGACTTGTGAGAGGGCAAGCATGGAAGCAAGGAGGCCAGTTATATGGTTATTGGACTAAGAGAGTAAAGGTAGAGAATAAGAGAAATAGACATATTTGAGGTAGATTTTGGAGGTGCCAGTGAAAAAGAGTCTCTGGAATAAATCTGACAAGTTCAGTGATTGGAAGTAACCTCACAGAGTGATCTGATCATAAATTCCAACTGGGAAGGTCACGGTGAGTAGCATACCCCAGGCCTATAACTTCCTTAGTGAAAGGTCTATCTTAGTCTTAATCAAGCCCTGTCCATTATTTTTATGCATCTGGGTTAACATACCTGACCCTTCGGAAACGTAACCACCTTCAAGAGAGTACATAGTCTTGGTAACTATTCAGCACTCCAGTCATAGATTTCCCTGCCCTGCTTTCTGCCACATTCATGTAATCTCCTTTATATTCCCTCCTTAATTCCAAATGTATCAGGTAAATTGTAAAACTCCCATTCTCCAGAGCTTGAACTCTTGCTTCCTATCAATGTCATTGGTTTGGCTCAAATAAACTCATAAAAATTCTTGATGACTTTGAACATTTCTTTCATCCACAGAGCGGAATAGATTTGCTACTGGACCGGAAATAGGAATGAGGGAAAAGGAATCAAGGATGATTTCTAGGTTTCTAGCTTGAACAACTATGTAGATACATTGAAATGATAAAGAGAGGAAAAGATTTGGGAAGGGAATCAAAAATTCTGGTTTAGTCTTTGCTGGTGTGGCTCAGTGGATTGAGCACTGGCTTATGAACCAAAAGGTCACCAATTTGATTCCCAGTCAGGGCTTATGTCTGGGTTGTGGGCCAGGTCCCCAGCTGGGGGTGTGCAAGAGGCAACAAGTAGATGTATCTCTCACACATTGATGTTTCTCTCCCTCTCTTTCTCCTTCCCTTCCCACCTGTCTAAAAATAATTAAATAAAACCTTTTTAAATCTTCTGGTTTAAAACGATTTTTAGTTATCAAATTTCATATCATTGGGGAAGTTGGATATGTACATTTGGAGCTCAGTGTATCTGATTAAATAAGTTTGATGATGACATAAATTTGATTTACAAACCACATCATTCAAGTGGTTTATAAACTATGGGAATGGATGAGATTGCTCATAAGAGGACCATAGACTGAATAAAAACAGGGAAACTAAGACCTGGCCTTTGGAATGCTCAAAATATTTAGGAGTTGAACAGAGGAGGAATGCCTAAAAGAAGAAAACCCAGAAGAGCATAGTGTCAGGGAAGCAAAGAGTGTTTGAAGGATGAGAGGGTGGTTAACTATGCGCTGACTGGTCAGTAAGATGATGTCATAAAGGATGTTTGGCCATTGAATTTGGCTAGCTGGTATCAGTATAAATTTTGGTGAGAATGGAAGCTGTGGTAGAATAGATGGACGAGGAAGAAGGTGCGAGGGGTTGGACAAAATAGGATTTGAAGAAGTGGTTGGAGATAAGATAAGGAGCCAGAGTTCTCTTAGGATAAAAGGACTCAATAACTCTTGCTCTTGTTCCAAGAGGCATGGAAGTAGGAAAATACATCAAGGATACTTATGGTGACTTGATCTAAAAGCTATTGTAGGTGGAGTGAAAGAGGACCAATGTCTAGCACTGGCACTGAGACAGACGGTGCGATGGTACTCTGGGTATGAATAGAAAAAAGCTGAATGCATCCTGATCTGCCCAACCTGGATTTGCCTTGCACCCACATAAATAGTGTGAGCATGAAGCAAAAAGATCTGGTTGCTAAGAACTGCAACACTAAGGGACTGGCCAGATTCTGGTTAGAAATTCTTTTGTGACTGGGCATTACCCAATGAAAAAAATCACTTTTCTTTGAAAAATTTCTGTGAATGAGAAAGGTTTGTCTCTACCACCTTAGTCGTGGTCACAGTCAGGACAGTCTGATGTGTCCTGGTCCTTATTTAACTTTCAGAAATAGCCAGAAACCCCAATAGCAATTCCGTGGCAGCCGGGTCTCTGCGACCACCAGCCCAGTGGTAATTAACAAAGCTAAACCCATCAGCTTCACCTGGAGATTGCTAAGCAGCCTGGAAAGAGTCCTACCCTTGGCCACTGGGCTGGGAATCCTTTTCTTTGAGCTTAGCAGTAGAAAGCAAATCAACCTGTTCTTAAAAAGTCCTATTACTGGGCCACTATGGAGAGAAGGACTTTATCCTAGTTTCTGCTGTTAGAGTCAGTCCCCAAGGTCAACAGCCCTCCACTATAGTCAGTGCATATAGAACAACTGGACCTAGTGCTGAAGTTATTCAGGTGAACTCAGGGACACCTGACTGAGAAAGAAGCAGAGGCTGGGGCTGTGGAGGGATATGTATTTTCCTTCCAGACTCTATATTACTGATGCGTTATTTGAATATAAATGGTGCAAAAAGATATGGCAATCATACTTGGTTTATTATGGCTTGGTGCACTATCTTTCTTTCCTTTACATCTAATTTATTTTTCTTTTACCTTAACTGATTTTTAATTTTAAGGACAAATAGTAACGGAGCCTTTGAGATCTTGCTTCCTGACATCATCCTCAGGTTGGCTCAGAAACACACACACACACATACACACACACACACACACACACAAGGACAGACAGTGTCATCTAAAATAAGACTCCATTTCTACCCCCATTTCAAGTCAAATTTATTTTTGCAATAATTATATAAGGGGATAGATCTGAACATGATCACGGGCACATACCCAGGGCTTATGAAATGTTAATTTTTGGAATCTAGTTAATTTGGTGAAAAGCCTTCGAGCACACAGGCCGTGAACACCAATGGAGTTAGAACTGGCTGGTTGACGCCACAGTGGATATCTTCCATCATGCTTCTTTTTTTCTACCATCTGTTTCGAGGTATAATTTACATACCATAAAGCCCACCCATTAAAATTTATAATTAAATAATAACCACAATGCAGTATTGGAACACTTTGCCACCACATATAAATCCCTCATAGTTATGTGTGATCATATTCATTCTAACCCAAGACAACTACTGATCTACCATCTATCTCTATAGATTTGCCTTTTCTGGACATTTTATATAAATGGAATGATAAAATACAGCCTTTTATAGCTGTCTTCTTTCACTAAACATAGCATCTTTGAAGTTATCCCATGTCGTAGAAAGTTCCTTTTTGTCACTAAATAACATTCCATTGTATGGATATACCACATTTTGTTTAGCCATCCACAAATACTTTAATTTAATATTGCTTTCAAGTATCTTTTCCTGAGTCTGTTTGTCTCAAACGCATCATAAAATTATCTTGCAGATGACTTATGTTTCCCCCCTGTATAAATAAAGGGATTGACAGGTAGTTCCTCAGGGAGACTGTGAGCATCTGTCTCAGAAAAGCTGTGCAAAGGGCTGATGACAGCTAGCCCAGCTCGCTCTTACACAGGCTGTGGACAGCTAAGCGAGGAACAGCGCGGATTTTAAGCCCTATCTCCTCTCTATCTCACTTCTTTGTGGAGGGAAGGATAGGGAAATGAGACTTAGTCCGGAAATCCAGGCAGTCTTATGGTCTTATAATCCTAACGCTCAAGGGCTCTGAATTCTCCAGGGAAAGAAAATAAAGAAAATCAGAGGCTGCATGAAGACACTAAATCCCAAACAACGAAGGGAGAAAAGCTCTTGCCTGGCCGGGAAGGGCAGAAACGCTGAAGGAAAGCAGCTTTCTCCCTCGGACTCACAGCGCCAAAAGGCTCGTGCTGGGCTGAGGCTCCAGCTGGTCCTTTGTGGGGAGGAAGGAAAACACTGCGGTGTTATTCAACGGTACCTCCAGACCAGTCCCGGGGGAAACTGGTCCAAGTTCCTTAAACAGTGGGGCCTGTAAAATGGAAAGAGCAAGACTACCTCTTGGGGGCCTAAAATATCTGTGGCCACTAAACTAAAATATCAGGTCAGACCACCCCAGATCTCCAAAGAGTGGCATTCACTTTGATTGAGAGGTTGGCTCCTCCGTGAGGGAGCGGGACACCGGCAGGGTGGTAGTGGGAGAGAGCAGGGAGGCAGCCCCACGCAGCCGGCAGCAGTTGGAGGCGAGGAATGGTGAGCAGCTGTGGGAGTGGAACAACAGTAGGAAAGCCGTGGCTGCTGCAGAGGGCCGTGTGGGAAGGAAGATGCCTCAGTGGTTTAGAAAACTACAGATCGTTCAGTGGGGGATTGGGGAACCCCCAAGACAGTTAACACTGAACCCGTGAGGTAGAATTCAGGCACCCCAAACCTGTCTTGTGTCTTCCTGCCTCTGTGGCCTGAGGCTGTGCCTGCTGCCTGGGATACTCTTTCTTGGACTGGAGTAGTGGGACCTACTGCTCCCTGTTTTTCAGGTCGAAAGTAAAATGTATCTCATCAGAGTCCATCCCTATTAAAAGATTTCCAGTGACAATCTATTATAGTCCTCTTTTTTTCTTGAGAATGCTGCATTTCAGTGATTCTAAGATATATACATTTTCCCCACATTTTAACATCCCTGAAATTGAGATTAAATCATATTATAATTGGCCATGATCTTTATTTCTAAGTGATTCAAAAAGAATGATGTGTCTTATAAGCAGTGGCTTCTCTATTCAATAAAATAGAGTGTTGATTTATTTGTATGTTTATTGTCTGTCTACCCTATAAGACTATAAGCTTTTATTGGAGCAAGGACCACCAATGACTTGCCTACCCAGCATGTAGTATAATTCTTGACGCAACCTATGTGCTCAATAATGATTAATCAAGTGAAAGAATTAAGCTTAGAACAGGGTTGTATGGGTCTCGGCCAAAAACCATAGAACCAAGTACTATGTATGATCAGGATTCATAATCAGCTTTTTGGGTAAAATCAACTATATATTTCTTACTGTCAGATTCACATGTACCCAATATCTTATCCCAAAGTTTGAGCTATAAATACTGGTGCTAAGCAGAAACTTCCATATAAGCAGATACCTGAAAACCAAACACACATATCTATCCAATCAGAACTAGGTAATTTTTTGTATTATGCATTTCTCAGAAAATCACTTTTAAAGGGGAGATATTAAAAGATAGTATTTATGAAGCCCCTCTCAGTGTAATACTAAGGTGCTTTGATAAGTATTCTATTTTTACATTAAAAAAAAAACCCTCATTGTCACTCATTATCACCAGTTTCTCCTGCTTAATACTACAGTTAATTGGACTTCAAGCCAAGATGGAGGCATAGGTAGATATGCTTCACTTCCTCACACATACAAAAGAAGAATAACAACCAATTTAGGAACAAAAAAACAACCAGAACTGCCAGAAAACCGAAGAACAGCATGGAAGTCTGACAACCAAAGAGTTAAAGAAGAAACATTCATCTAGACTGGTAGGAGTGACGGAGACGGGCAGCCAGGGCAGAGAGAACATGTAGCAAAATGACAGCTGGTGAATGGGGCGATCCCAGATTTGTGTGCAGATAAACCGGGAGGAACAACTGGGGAGCGAGACAGACTGTGAAACCCAGCATTCCAGCACAGGGAAATAAAGCCTCAAAATCTCTGTCTATAAAAACCTGTGGGTGTTGTGGTGGCAAGAGAATCTCCAAGTCTCACAGGAGAGTCCACTGGAGGGACCCACAGGGTCCTAGAACATATGCAAACCCACCCACCAGGAAATCAGCACTTGAAAGGAGCAATTCACTTATGGGTAGCAAGGGAAGTGATTGAAAGCAGGTCAAGAGCCAAGCAAGCAGCATTGTACCCCCTCTGATCCCTCCCCCACATACAGTGCCACAATATAGTGAAGTGGGTTGCCCTGCCCTGGCAAATACCTAAAGCTCTACCTCTTACAACATAACAGATGCACCAAGACAAAGAAATATGGCCCAAATGAAAAAACAGATCAAAACTTCAGAAAAAGAACTAAGCGGTGAGGAGAGAGCCAACCAATCAGAAGCAGAGTTCAAAACACTGGTAATCAGGATGCTCACAGAAATGACTGAGTACAGCCACAAAATAAAGGAAGAAGTGAAGGCTATACCAAGTGAAATAAAGAAAATAATACAGGGAACCAACAGTGAAGGGAAGGAAACCAGAACTCAATGATTTGGAACAGAAGGAAGAAATAAACATTCGATCGGAACAGAATGAAGAAACAAGAATTCAAAAAAATGAGAAGAGGCTTAGAAACCTCTGGGACAACTTTAAACATTCCAACATCTGAATCATATGGGTGCCAGAAGGAGAAGAAGAGCAAGAAATTGAAAACTTATTCGAAAAAATAATGAAGGAAAACTTCCCCAATCTGCTGAAGGAAATAGACATGCCAGTCCAGGAAGCTCAGAGAATCCCAAAGAAGTTGGACCCAAGGAGGAACACACCAAGACACATCATAATTACATTACCCAAGATTAAAAATAAGGATAGAATCTTAAAAGCAGCAAGAGAAAAGGAGACAGTTACTTACAAATGAGTGCCCATAGACTATCAGCTGATTTCTCAAAAGAAACCTTACAGGCAAGAGGGGGTTGGAAAGAAGTATTGAAAGTTATGAAAGGCAAGGACCTACATCCAACATTACTCTATCCAGCAAATCTATCACTTAGAATGGAAAGGCAGATAAAGTGCTTCCCAGAGAAGGCAAAGTGAAAGGAGTTCATCATCACCAAGCCCTTATTATATGAAATGTTAAAGGGGTTTATGTAAGAAAAAGATCAAAACTATGAACAGTAAAATGACAACAAACTCACAACTATGGACAACTGGACCTAAAAAAAACAAAAACTGAGCAAGCAACTAGAACAGGAACAGAATCATGGAAATGGAGGTCACATGGAGGGCTATCAGTGAGGAGGGGGTGAAGGGGAATGCGGGAAAAGCTACAGGGAATAAGAAGCGTAATTGGTAGGCACAAAATAGACAGGGGGAGGTTAAGAATAGAATAGGAAATGGAGAAGCCAAAGAACTTATATGTACAACCCATGCGCATGAACTAAGGGGGGGAATGCTGGAGGGAAGGGGGTGCAGGGCAGAGGGGGATAGAGGAGAAAAAAAATGGGGCAACTGTAATAGCGTAATCAATAAAATATACTTTAAAAATACTACAGTTAACCCTAATCCTTTGTTTATAACCTTTTAATCTAATTCAACACA
Organism: Mormoops blainvillei; assembly: GCA_004026545.1. NCBI lineage: Eukaryota > Metazoa > Chordata > Mammalia > Chiroptera > Mormoopidae > Mormoops > Mormoops blainvillei. The sequence continues at coordinate 72,636 of PVJD01004420.1, read as the reverse complement.
GACAATAGATTTGGCCTTATCTATTCATTTGGTTCTGACTTAAATAGAAAAACCAAGAATTCAAAAAGAAAGAAAGAAAGAAAAGAAAAAGAAAAACCAGGGAATTTGATCTTGGCTAAAAGTAATTTAGTAATTTGAAAATATTTCAGGAAACATCTATTAGGAATATAGGAAACATAAATGGATTTTAATGCATGACTGATCTATTTGAAAATTTTTCTCTTAATCAATAGCCTTCTTTAAAACCGATGCCAAGCTCTGGATAAATCTCATTATTATGGAAGTCCCCAATAGTGAGAATTTAAATATAAAATTATCCAACATGAGGAAAAATGGGCCACTTCTGCCACTGTCTCATTCTGGGTTTTTTGAACAAATAGAACTGAAAATAAAAACACCTAAACCTTACAGTATAGCATGTCTCCCTGGTAGCTCTTAGGTGATGGTTCTGAAGCAGTTTGGAAGGACAGATATAGAGCCGATTCTGACCTTAGGTAAGTCCTACCACTCTGGACCTCAAAAGTCATTTCTGCTTCTGCAAATCTGACTTCTCAAGGTCCAGCTCAATTTTCACCTCTTCTGAGAAAACTACCAGACTTTACTGGTCAGAATCAGTGTCTCCTTCCTCTTCTGGACCCTGTTAACTTTCGTTTCTTTTTTCACTGTAACCATTACACAGCCTGTCTCGTGTTACGAATAGACCTGTACCTGTTTGTCTGCCTCAGAAGGCTGTGAACTGGAGAGTCCAGGCTATTTTTATTCATCTTTGGGTCTTGCACATGCGGGGTGTCTCATACCATTGCCATACCATGTTGAAGGGCCTTAGAAGATCTACCTTGGCTTATTACTCTGCTTACAGTCCCTAAGGCACTTCAGTTTTGTTTTAATGTGCTAATATTCCAGATTAGAAAAAAAACAAACAAACAAACAAAAAAATGCGCTCATCTCAAACTCTCATGGGTCTTTGTATGTGACCAGGAACAAAGAGCTGGGCTGAGCCCAACTCAGCTCAGAGAGTGCCTCTAACAGTTCACACCAAGTTCATGTCCTGAGGTGTGGTTGTCTGGGGCTTCACTGGGCCCTGGGAGGAGAGAGGTTTCTACTGGGTTCTTGAGGTGAACATTGATTTCCTTTGGTCCTGAGAGCAGAAGTCTATGCTCTCTGTGGACTCTGCAGCCATGACAGCCCCATACATTATCTGTGCAGCCTAACCCTGGCTCTAACACTCATTTTCTGGATGATGATGTGCAGATCCCTTAAGCCTCTCGATCATCAGCTCACTGGTCTCTAAAATAGGAAGTCTAATATTACAGTTGCTCTACACCATGTACTGGTGTGAAAACTAATAAATACAAAGCATTCTCAAGCACTCTGAAAGGGTTCAGTGCTAAGTATGGTGAAAAGAATGTGGCCAGAGGCCTCGGACCTGTGCCAGATGGAACTGGCCTTGGCAACTCTCCCATGCTGCTCCCAGATGACGAAGGTTTGGCTGAAGATCCTGCCAGGACCCAGAGGGAGCTGCAGGGTCCAGCCTGATTGGTATGTGCTGACAAAGCCCCATGTGGAAGAAGGGACCCACATGGGGGCATTGCTAATGCCACCCCGGAAAACCAGGTCACAAATGTTCCCAGCCCTAAGCATTGCTTTGTGCTTCTGACCAGCAGCTTTTAAGAGCTTCACAAGAAACTCGTAAAATAAAATTATCTTTATCTTAACAAATCTTTGGTTTCAGGGAACCTAGCTGTGGGCAAATTTTCAGTCTTGTATTATGCAGGTATGTATAAGACTGAAAATTTGGCCAAATGAAGCATTTCCTTGGAAAATCAATCCAACCAAGTTGTTTGATGTTGCTTAGCCATACCAGTTAACTGGAGTTTTTCACTTCCCAGCCAGTTGCTTAGATGAAGCCCAAGTTAATTTTGTTCTTGGTCACCTTTCATAAAGTCTGAAATCTGAAAGTTCAGCCCTAACCACCTCACAAAATGGGCAGTCTTGTTCTTGACTTCTTTAACAAAGGACTCTCCTTCCAACTCACACCAACCTGGGGGAGGAAATGAACCAGACAGCCCGAATGACGACAGAGAGGGATGAAATAACCCCTCCTTAGGACAATGCCTTTTCCTGTTTCTCGAGGCTCCTCCTATTCCCACACTGGCTTCTGTATCCGTTATGCCACCAGGATCCTCTTGCACATCAAAGTGTCCCTCTGTGGGCTTCACAAGTAGGGGCATAACCTTAGTTTCTACAGGAAGGAATTTTCATCCCAAAGGAAAGGGGGAAACCATGTGCTTGGTTGTTATAAAATTACATGCTACTTTTCCATTTTATACTCATGCACACCAAAAATATAGGCAGGCATCTAGCTATTATGGGCCAAAGATTCAGCTCCTGGAATCCTATGGTTCACTCTAAAAGCATTTAAAAAAAAATTAAAACTCTAGCCATGCAGCCTTCATTAATAATATTAAATGCCTGAGTCAGGAAATATTTTAGTAGAAGACACGATTCTTTTCTACTTCAAAAGCACATGAAAAGGCATAAGCTGGACAGATTTTAAGAAAGAGAAGTTGAAGAATATCATGCATTCCATCTCAGGCGAGGCTGCTGGGACCCTTCTTGGGAGGTCTGCATTTAAATCCAGTTCTGAACTGCTAGGCGTAATCGGTGATGGTGAAGCACTAAACTGTCTCCAAAGTTGTCATTTGTGTCATTATCAAAAGCACTTATTTAGTACCCAACATATCTTATGCACGGCAGATGCTTGGATAAGTACATTCTTGTCTCTGATCAAAAATGCTACGGATACCCCTGGGGACTTAGCGTGTAAACCAGAACCTTCCTTGGGCAGGAGAACGCCGGTCCAATAGTATTTTTTTTAATATATAATTTGGGAGAAGGGGGAAAATAAATAGACAAAGTGAAGCCCCACAACAGTTTAACTGTGGGATATGTAGGAAAATACAGTTCATTGCCTTTGAGGCAGGACCCTTTTGAAGAGTATAACATTAGGGGCTGGGAGGCATTAATCAAAAGAGAGTGTGGATTTCAAAAAGTGAAGAAGCATTTTTCTGAAGTTCTTCATTCACTAGTTCATCCACTTGCTCATTTGGAATTTATCAACGGCTTCCTGGATGCCCAAATGTGTAGCTGGCACTATGAAAAGTATAAAACAAGCAGACTTTGCCATACCTTGAAAAACTCACACACAGGAGTTCATGATGGCACAATGTTAACATTGGAAGGAAATATCACTGTCTTAATCCAAACACAACTGGTAATTTGGAGGAAGAGTTAGCATGTTCTAAATCACTTTGGAATAGGTAAGGACCAAAGCTTAGAGATGGACAAGAACAATTCCTAATTGACCTTCAATAATTTCAAGACAAGCTCCCTCACTGTTCTTTTCTCCTCATACACCAAAGGAAAGGGAGAAATCAAGCCCAGTGGCTTGTGAATTTCTTCTAGCAATGAGGAAAGCTTTCTTCGCTAGAGGGGAATAATAACTCAGGCTTCACTCAGGCTGGGGAAAAAGAGCATTGAGAATGCATCAGCTGTTCCATGAGGACATTGCCAGTCACACTGTCATTAGAAGAAAAGGAAAAGGAGTGCAAAACAGAAGAGAGCAGGTTCCACTCTGCCAAAGCCACCACTGTGTCTGAGAAGCCCACGCGTTTACATGGCGAACAGTGACCACTGCACTGAGAGACAGGAGGGGAAATGAGAACCAGTGGCAAAACACCTGCCATGCCCTATGCGTTTACTACATTATCTCATTTAATCCTCACAGATAGTTTACCAGGAAGGTATGAACAAGTCTCATTTCATAGATGAGGAAACTAAAGCTTAGTGAATTTAAGTAACTTGCCCAAAGTCATATAGCTGGTAGGCAGCAGAGCCAGGAGTGAAACTCAAGTCTGTCTGATGCCAGAGCTCATGAATTTTCCTCCACCCCACACTCACTCCTCTCTAGGCTCAAAGCTCCAGAGAAAAGTGTACGTATGTAAGTCCCTGGCTGACTGCAGGACAAATACTCCTTTAACGACTGCTGCCCATGCAGACTCTCTAGGGATACATCAGAGTATTTTTTAAATACAGTTTCTCCACTACTTTCACTCATCTAAATTCTTTATAATACTGTATTCTTATAATAGCAGCCATGGTTTATATTTGAAATTGAGTATATTGCAATCTGAAGTGTTTATGAGGGACATTGCTATGTAAATTCTAACACTGAGATGAATAAAAATGTGATAATCATGTATAGAAAATATTGAAAAGTAAAATAATTTTTAAGAAGATTTTCATCTATTTTCATCCTTCTGATGCAAAACTATACTATATTCTGACTATTTATAAAGTTACTTCCTTACATGTTTTCTATTTTTTGCCCCATCCTGTCATTCTTTTTCCCCCGGTAATCTCTAATATATCTAAGGAAGAGGAAGCAAGAAGTTGTACCACCTGTGTTTACTAATTATAGTGTTAGGCCTGGGTACTTTGTTAGAATGCTGATTATCTCTCAGGCAGCTAACCCTACCTTTTCCTTAGAACTGGCAACAATTTAAATTTAAATATCTTCATGACAGGCAGTTTTATTTTATGTGGCACACCAAAGGAGTGAGTTGGTTTAGGTGTGTTTGGTTTGGGTCTTCCCCCCCCCCGCTTTCCATTTTTGTTAGAAGGCCATGCTTCAGAAAAGTACATTCAGTTGGCCTATACCTTTGGAAAACTTTCTTGAGTTGCTCTACACTGTATGCCGCAAGCCTGAACCCGACAGATACCGGCTCCGAGGAAAAGCAGGGCATTCTATCTCTGTGACTGATTTCATGTTTGGATTTTCTTTTGAGTCTGCCAATAAGTTCCAGATGTGATGTGTTGGTTTTTTTGGATGCAAGTTACCTGTCCACTGGGAGCAGAAGGAGACCACTAGTTTAGGCCACCCACAACTGACAGATGGCAGTGACTTTGGTCACTGATGATGTTGGCAGGGTTCAACTCAGCTTAGAAGAGAAAGAAACCATAATGCCCCTTAACAATTTCCTTTGCTCCACCCAGTCATTCTACTAAAGAAAAGAAGATTTGAAAAGTCAAGACTCCAACACCACATGTGCTACATTTACATCTGGACAAGGCCTTGAGGGAATCTCCCTAGAAACAGAAAAGGCAGAAAACCCTCTAGGTAATTGTTGCTCCCAGACTGCAGAGCTGAGCGTGGTGGAGCGGGGTGGAGCTCTTGGTTTGTGAGCACAGCGCGCTGTCTGGTTCAGCATAAAAATTGAAGCTAATTTGCATTCACCTAAAAATTTTATTTTAGATAAATTTATATTCATCTAAAAAATACAAGGTACCTATTATATACATAAAAGTATTAGTAAAACATTGCAAATGTATAATAAAATTTTAATACACATGGCTTTTCTCATGAAAAAAATATTTGGGAAAAGTCTGTACTCTGGATTTAGAGTCGTTCAAGAAAAGCAGTAATTTGAGGTACCCTAAAGCAGCATGTCCTATCAGGACCATGGCCTATGTGAAAGCCATGGCCTAGGAGTAGACTTAATTTTCTTAAGGTTCTTCAATAAAAGAACGGCATTTTCACACCTTTACATGCTTTAGGGTTTTTAAAAAATAATTCCTGTTTTCTATTTAGAAATATATATATATGTAAAAGACTTTATTTATTTTAGACAGAGGGGGAGGGGAGAGAGGGAGAGAAACATTAATGTGTAGTTGTCTCTTGTGTGCCCCCTACTGGGGACCTGGCCTGCAACCCAGGCATGTGCCCTAGACTGGGAATCAAACCAGGGACCCTTTGGTTCACAAGCTGGTGCTCAATCCACTGAGCCACACGAGCCAGGGATATTTATTTTTTAAAAGATTTTATTTATTTATTTATTTATTTATTTATTTATTTATTTATTTATTTTTAGAGGAGGGGAAGGGAAGGAGAAAGAGAGGGAGAGAAACATCAATGTGAGAGACAAGTTATTCTCCCACGTGCCCCGACTGGGACCAAGCTGCGATTCAGGCATCTGCCCTGACCAGGGATCGAACTGGCAACGTTTCTGGTGACCTTTGGCTTTGTTAGACGATACCCAACAACTGAGCCACACCCGTCAGGGCTGGAAAATACATTTTATCTTAATATAGTGGAATTAACTAATTCACAGGCTTTGGCGTCTTAAAGACCCAGGCTCAGATATAATACTAACCTTTCACACATGACTCAGTATCTCGAGGCCTCAGTTTCCTCACTAATGCAATAGAGTGCGTAGCTGTTTTACAGAGTTGTGGAATTCTGTGAGATCACGTTTAACTAGCATAGATGGGGAATCAACATTCGCTTAGACAAGTCATGAAGCTCCCATTCCTCTTGCCAATGACTGAGGTAAGAACAAACAATGGAATTTTGACCAATTACAATACATGACAGAGCAAGCTTTTGGAAGAGAAGGGAAAGATTTCCCTGTCGTAAAGATAGATAGGGAGGAAGTCTGTCTCCTCCCACTGGATATTGTAGCATTTGCAGGTCAGGCCTGGAGTTGCTGCAGCCATCTTGTACCCATGGGAGGAATTAAGCCGAAGCTCTAAGGATGCCTGATGATGCACTGATGTGCTGCATCAATGAGCTCTGTGCCACGCTAGCCATAGCATGCTTAAGGAATTTGGAGTCCCTGTTACTTGTAGCCCTAAGGAACCTAACAGATACACAAAAAATCCCAGCCCCCGAATAAAAACCTAAAATATAACACCTCAAAAAAGCACATATATCAATTATATAGCTCACTGAATTTTCACAAACTAAATATACGCATGTAACCAGCATTAAAGTACAAACTCAACATCATTAATATTTCAATAAAGAAATTAAAATTAAAATTTTTTAACCTAATGAATAGGCAAATATGAAAGATTACTGTTCTTTCTCTTAACTTGGATATAGAAAGTATAATTTCATATACTTTTGGTAAGTGTGTAATTTGGCAATATGTATTAAAATTTTAAATATGTTTACCTTAGGACCCTGTGCTATAACTTCTAGCAATTTAGACTAAGGAAATAATCAAACAGATGTGCAAAGAGACAATCTTCATTGCTGGTGTTTCACAGCAAATATTTGCAAATAATCCAGGTAGCCATCAATAAACAATTAAATGTTTGTGTATCTTTAAAACGATGAGATCTTTATGAATTGACATGGAATGCTCACCATGATACACTACTCAATAAAATCAGCATGCTGTCCAATAATAACTATATAGTATGAGCCCATTTGTAGCAGTGGTTCTCTCTGGGGACAGCATTTACTCTGTGCACAATTGTAGTGTTTAATTTTGTGAATCAAGAAGCACATGCTACTATTTTCAAAATAAGAGCTGAGAACAAATACCCGGCAGGGTGCTGGATGGATCCCCCACCCCGCGTACCAGCCCTCTCCTCCTGACCCCCACCTGCCTTAGGTAAGGCCGTGGTTCTCGCCCAGCTGTCCCTGTACTGCTGGCCAGATACAGACATGGTCTGTGTAAGACATGGGGTTTTCATAGCAACCGCGAGAATTCACTGTAAAGATGGCAAACAATTAAATTAATGGAAACATATTTTTAACTTACCATTAGAGGAATAATTTTTAAATTTCTATAAGTATTCCACCTCATAGAAAACTATGGAGCTCAGTGGTTGCTAGGAGTTAGGGTCGGGGGGAGGGAGGAATAGGCCTTGCACAGAGGACTTTTCGGGCAGCGAAACAATGGTGGATATAAGTCACTGTTCAAACCTATTGAATGTACAACACCAAGAGTGAGCCCTAAAGTAAACTCTGGATTTTGTCTGATTATGATGCGTCCACATTGGTTCATCGATGGTAACAAATGTATCACCAGTGGGGGTTGTTGAAAGGTGGCTGTACCTGTGTAGAGACAAGAGGTTTATGGGAATGCTGTAATTTTACTTAATTTTGCTGTGAAACTAAAACTGCTGTAAAAAAAAAAGTCTATTTTTTAAAAATCCCGTAAGCATAAAAATGTTCTTTTTAGAAAATATCTTATTTCTCTAATTGGGAGAAAAATTAACTAGTATGAACTAAAATTGGGCAGGTTTTAACTACTGTTTTACTACATAGCATGTTTCTGAATACCCACTGACCATAGTAGCCTAAACAACACCCATTCTTCTTACACCTAGAACGTTTATCTGCCCAAGGATGTTGTGTGCTTAGAGATAAGTTTTCACCCAAAGCACTGCAGGCATAGATGAAATCAAATAGAGACGGTTTCAATCACTTGCAGTGCTTAAAAATTTATAATCCTTTTTGTAGCCAAAGGCAGCTAGGCTAATTATTTACCAAGCAGGTGGAAATGACTTCCCTGGGGATATGGCAGAACTTGTACAAGAAACTGGAGAAAGATTGGTAGTTAGTTGGAGTTCGGGGAGTCTCAAAAGCATCTTTGAGTGGCTCTCGTTTAGCCTCACATAAGAATGGGACTGCTGTGCTACAAATGACACATTTGCTACTGAAAAGATCAAAAAGGGTGCTGGGAGGGCTTCTGCAGCTACTAGTCCTCATGTTCATTTTGAGCATTTCTGAAGAGCTGAAGCAAGAGAAATCTGCTCTCCGGGGCTAGAAGGTCCCGGAATGGAAAGAGTCTCTAGATTCCAGGAGAGAGATTTAATGGAGAGGGGAGGTTACTGGGACTCAACAAAGGGCTTTACATTTCCCAGCTGAATAGCTTTTTATTGGTAATGATGGTGATTTTATGGGTTTCGCTAATTAGGAGACCAATTAAGGTTCACCTTAAATTTTTTTCACACAACACAGTAACATCTAGACTTGAAATTGATGCTTCCTGTCATCTCCCCTCTCCAAAAATAACAACAGTAACAGCTTAGTTATATTCTTCCAAATGTTTTCCTGTGCCTATACATATGTATATATTAACATTGGCTGTGTATTTAGATATCACATTACAAATTTTGTTGGTCATTCCCAGATCTTCTTGAAATGTCCACTTAATGACAGTTTGGAGACTTGATGGAAAGACCAACAAGCCTGGACTAAGGTTGCCCAACCAGTGACTGCCTAACGTCGAAACTTCTGATTTTGGCCTCACATCAGTAATGATAACACTTCCTAAACATTGCCAGCTGTTTTCTAAATTTGAAAAACCTGTGAAAACTTTGCAAGCCAGAAACCTAGAAGTTATCCTTACCAATATTCTCTCCCTCACTGCCGTGTTCGATCAATCCACAACTATGTCCAACCAATTTCATATCCTTCCCTGATCATGTCTCTCCATTTTCATCACCACTACCTTGGTCCAAGTCCTTGAAATCTCCCATCCAAGCTGCTACAGCAGGCTCCTTATGATCCTGCCCTCTTTTAATCCATTCTCAAAAAAACAACTAGAGTGGTCTTTTTAAAAACATAAATCTAATCCTGTCATCCACTTATCAAGGGCTTTGCATCAGATATACAACAAAATCCTTGCACGACGTCTCCATCAGCTCTTAACATAATACTACTTTGTCTTGCTGTCCAGCCTCGGCCACTCTCCTCTCATGTCTCGGGCTCCCACCACTCTGGTTTTCAACTCCTGAAGTACCCATGTTTCCTGCTGGCTCAGCTCGGAGACCCTGCTGTTTCTCTCTGCCTGGAATCTTCTTCCTCGACACCCTCTGCACTTCATCTAGTTAACTCTACGCAGTCTTCACATCTCAGCTAAGCACCACCTCGTCAAGGTAATTTTTTACTGTATGTCTGTGTGATTGTTTGGTTAATGTCTCTGTTGCCCAACAGACTGTAGGCTGCATGCAGCCAGGTCTGTTTTAGTACCTGATTTCCCCCTGAAACTAACAAATTGCCTGCCACATGGCAAGACCTGGAATATTTGATGAGTCCAATTACTTCCCAATGAAGGAGCTTAATTTGCTAACAATTAAAGGACCAGTTCGAGTGAAGTTGCTGGACCTTGTTTTCTGGTAAAAGAGCCAAAAACAGAAGTTTTTTCTGCCCTTCAGAGATCACCCATGTACCAACCCACCCGGCTCCAGGCTTGACCATTCATGCTAGATAAGCAGCGATGACATTACACATATGGATAGCAATACATAATTCCCCCTGTTTTTGAGGTGAAAAAAATTACTTTTCAAAGGTTTTAATTAATTTTCATTAATTAATTTTTTAATAGTGGTTTGCGCTTGGGAAATAAACCAAAGCCATCAATAATTACTTTTTCATTCTTTGGTGCCCTCTATTGACAATAAACTCAATTGCAGTAAATTTATAATTTGTTTTCTAGCTAGGAGAACTAAGAGAAGGGTATTTTCAGGTCTTCTACCAATATACATTCTAGGTAAATTTACAGTCTTTGGGAAAACATAACTATTCTCTTATCAAAAGCTGTGTTTATAAGTTCATGCATCCAAATTTTTGTGCCACATCTTTAAGCCTCTGCATCTGATCAATATTAGAACTCTTGAGTAGAATTGTGGTAGAAGTTCCAAATCTCAAGTAGCAGTAAGAAAGAATCATCTTTGCCCTGCAGAAAATATACTCTAGAGCTGACAGGTTATCTTTTTGTTTTTCCTGTCTGGGCAAAGAGCAGACTTATACTGGAAACAAGGACAAAACAAATATTAAAACATACCATTTATTTAAATATTTCAATCTTTGAAATAATTTTACTTCCAAAATAATACTAGTTCTTTTCCAAACATATGACCCACTTCTCATAAAAATGGACAAATCTGTAAAAAGAAATGCATCTATTTTGTATATGATTTTAATCAGAAGTACAATTGTTGAGCTAAAAATATTTTTTAAGAGCACTGAAAATTGAAGCAAACAAAAATGTAAGAAAATTCCCTGAAATAAATTAATTATACATGTTTGATTTTCAGCATTTTTAAGAGACACCTGTAGAACCGAAGCCAAGAACCTTAAGGTTGGCCAGTTTAAATTCTTCAGTGGTCAGGCTAGGGAACTCTCCTTTTTTGTTTTTTCCCATGAAGTGGTCAGTGGAGATAAATGAAAGAACAATAAATTGCTACATTAGAATCTACAACTCGGTTTTGTATTTCAGGAGGGTACTTGGATGCTGAGCCAGTATCCGGAAAGGAAGAATCCCTAGAAAAAAAAATTGGCTGCCAAGTCAGCCAGATCCGGTATCATCTTGAGTCTGTCATTCCCTCACAGTTTGACTTTATGCAAATACTTTAACTCTTCTCATTCTCAGCTTCCTCATCTGTAAACTGCAGAGAAAGAATAACATGGTGATAGCTGTTGTAGGTATTAAATGAAATAAACTGTCTAGCACAGCGCCATCCAATGGACATATAATGCAAGCCATATGTGTCATTTTAAATAGTCTAGTAGCCACACAAAAATAATAAGGACAAGTATCATTTTAACATTATATTTCACTTAACCCAATATATACCAAATATTATCAGTGCAACATGTGATCAATATAAAAAATTGTAAGATATTTTCCACTCTTTTTTTCATATGGAATCATCAAAATTCTGTGTATATTTTACAACAACCACACATCTCAGTTCAGACACTAAATGTCCAATGATTAATGTGAAATGTGAGTCTACCAAAGCAATAAAATTGTCTTTAATGAAAAATTATTTTATGCTGCTTCAGTTTTTAAAATTAAGTAAAATTTGAGATCCAGTACCATGACCTATCTTGTCATATTTCGAGTGCTCAATACCCCTGCAAGGCTAGTAGCTAACTGTGATGGCTAATTTTATGCGTCAACCTAATTGTCACTGGTATCCACATTAAACACTATTTCTAAGGGTGTCTGTGAGGGTGTCTCTGGATGAAGTTAACATTTAAATCAGTGCACTCAATAAAGTAGGCTGCCCTCCCCAAAGTGGGTGGACATCATCCAATCTGATGAGGACGTGAATCAAACAAAAGGTAGAAGAAGAAATTCACAACTTTTTCCTGCCCTCTTCTCATCTCATCTTCTCCTGTCCCTAGACTGGGATTTATACTACCAGCTTCCCTGGTTCTCAGGCCTTTGGACTCGGAGTGAGTTAAACCACAACTTTCCTGGGTGTCCAATTTATAGAGGGCCAATCCTGGGACTTCTCAGTCTCCACAATCATGTGCACCAATTCCCTCATAATAAATTTTCTCATATATTGTTTCTCTGTAGGACTTTGACTAATATGCTACCATATTGGATGGTAGCACAGGTCTAACCCAGTCCCATCCTACAGCAGTTTCTGGTAACTGCTAGTCCCAAGGTCATCTCCACCCTGGCTCTGCCACCAACTAAGTGACTTTGGCCAAATTATTGACCTCCCTGGACTTCACTTTCCTCATTTGTAAAATAAGGGCATTAAACTACATGATCTTTGAGACCCCTACTAATTTATAAATATTATTTTTAAACTCTCCTCCCACACCCCTTGGTCTCCCCCAATTTCCAGAAAGAAAAGCAGAAGCTTTCTGTTTATCCCCACATCGCCAGTGCTGTTCTATAATCTTTTACGAAGTATCAACTATGTGAAGACCTGAAGACACAGAGATAACTGTGACCAGCTCTGCTCACAGCTGAATGCTGTAATTCACTATAACGCATAGACAACAAGCTATGTTCAAGCTGTGAACAATCTCTGTGGTAACACACAGGAAACTGCTATAGGACAGTGCAATGGTTCTGCTGAGTTCACAAAATGATTGTTTTAATTTAGCAAATTCAGTGAAAAATCAATTAAACCACGTGTTTGGGATCCCCAAACAAAGTAACTAGTATATTGGACTTCTCATTTTGAACCTATTCTGTAGGTTTCACTTTGCCGTAGCATAAATAGCTGAGGAGAATATATACACATCCTTTTCTGAAACATGCTTTATCAGGTCTATCGGGTCTAGGAGCCATGTGTCCTGATCTGCTCACCGGGACTTTCCTGAGAATAGCATGTCCTCTTACCAACATTTGCAGAGCAGATACCAGCCAGTGAGTTGAAAGTTTGCATAAAGCAATTTCCCGCTGAGGCAAAGTGTTCAGAGACCCTGCTGGTGAAGTCAGCAGTATCTCTTTCAACTCACCTGGTCCAAATGCTGTGCAAAATCCACAAAATAATCCATTTCAGCTTCAGCTGCTGAGACTTACAATTCACCTCTTCTACTTTAGCTCTTCGCAATTTAGAACCCATGCTGGATCCATTTGCTAATGGTGGCCATGGCCCTGTCCCTTCAAATTCCATCACTGAAGGACGAAGAGGTAGCTAGCTATGTGTTTCACTGAACCCCGATGTGTAAAGCTATTTAGTGTTTCTTAGGACTCTGAAGCATTTATTTCTGCCCCTCATAGATGCTATTCTCTGCAATGAAATGGGAAGACTTCTCAAAAATCATTTCATGATCTAGCAGGTAAAAACATAAAAATGATTAAAACAGAGACAAAGAATCCACATGTTGCTGTTACCTTACGGATTAAAACATGCAGTTCATTAATCTGACAGTGGGCCCTTTTGTAGGTGGACAACTTATATGTAACCCACTTATATGTCTTACTGCAGCTGAAAAGACTTGTCCCATGCCGAGTCTGGCTCTCCATTTCTTTTATTACTGAAAAGTCATTGGTACAATCCAAGATGATTAAAGACAAAGAGATTGAATCACAGACAAAGAACTTAAAACTGGACCAGGGATGGGAAAGTAAAACTTCAACTGAGTACAAGACTCAAGGGACTAATGATCAAAACATTTAAGTTTTTTTTTAGAAGTTGGAAGATTCAACTTTCTAGTTTATAACATGGTAGAAAAAATAACTGGCATAGTTTATTATACATCAATACTTTCTCTGAAGGAGGAGTTCCTCCAGGGTCTCTAAAAGAGAATCCTTACAATCATATATGTATTGTACACGAAATGTCAGAAGTATAAAAAAACTAATGAAACAAAGATCCCTGGGTCCAGATCTCTTTATCCATAGCTACTCATATAAAACTGGAGAAATTTTTTTAATTCGATTACTGGGATGATTATTAGTAAAATAGTATCTTCTAAGACATTTAATCATGAAATACAACAGATCCAAATTAACATTCCCACAATATTAGAGAAAAAAAATTTTTTTAATTCTTCAAATAACCTCCATGTATTTAACCCATGAAAAGTAAATTTTCCCATTATAACTATTCCTTTGCACAAATCAAAAGCAAGTAATTCAAACCTCCACTATTACTCAAAAAGTCAAGAAATTCCCTTCTATTGCTAATACTCTGCATCTCATTTTAAAAATCCATCTTAAGTCACATCTCAGAGTTGAGACTTATTCTTTTTTTTCTCCTAAGTTATAACTAATATATTAAAGCCAACTACCCCCTTAGGTGATATAAGGTGAGCCTACGGGGGAGATTCCCAGGGGACCCTCTGACCTAGTTCATGATTCGAATCAGTTGAGTGAGGGAAACAGTTCTTAGGCTACTTTTTGATGCCTCTTAAAAACAAGTGGTTCATGTTGAAATAGATCATATTTTAACCACATGGGAAAATTTATTCTGATATTCCATTGTTGGACAGTCGTTTCTTTCAATGGAAAGACAATCATGACAACTTCTATATGAGTCTTCCCCACTTAACAGTGGATGAGTTCTTCTTAAGTCAAAATAAGTTTACCTTCAGTAATAAAAATACTCAAAGAAAAACTCTTAAACGGAAAGGCATCTAAAGCAACCCGCCCTGCCCGTGCGCAGACGTGAGCGCTGCATCGCCTGCAAAGACGAAGAGGGCAACTAAACGGCGCTGCCGCAGTTAGTTTCTATTTATGCGGATGGGGCCTGTTTCTGGTCATATTTCTTCTGGCTTGGCAAGGTTGGCAATAGGGTATAGGTGACTAAGAGTAATGTTTAAGGCAAAATCTTGATATTTTAAATAAATTCTTTCATTTACATTCCCCTTTGTAACCTGTTATTGAACATGTTTTACAGTACATTTATTAGATCATGCTTCAATATTAGAACTTTTAGTTTGTGATTAACAAAAATAGTTCAGCTAATGAAAATAATGGTTTTCTTCATGCTGTACTACACGGTAATTTAAAGCATTTCAATTAAACAAACTGTCTCATTAGAGCTCCTTGATGATGTAGTTGTTTGCTTCGATTCTGGCAGAAATCCCGAGGATGCTGTCGGGGTGCACCTTACCTCTCATTTAAACGGGCAAAGGAAGGTTACCACCAACCGAACATTTTAGAGTACACAGATGGCCTACTTTAAAAAACCTTTGAAGCCATTTTGTGGTATGGGTCCAGAACAAGTTATCCTTGTAATAAGTAGCTTCCAATGTGTGTTCCCAAAGGCATCCAAGTTCTACCACCGAGATTAATTTTTTAAAGTCCATTTCTCTCTCCTCCGGTATCTTACAATTATTCGAAAGCACATTGTTCATAAAGCTTTTGTTGCCCCGTTACTCCTTTGTTTTTCACAGGATAGTCTTATAATGAATGTTACAACAAAAATTCACTGTTTTGTATCATATTCCCTATCATTTTCCCCCAAAAGATTCTAGACTCAGTGGGACATTTCTCTAGAAAACAAAAAATTAAGTGCACAAACTTAACTGGTGAAAGTATCATTGAGGTGCTCTTAAAATAAATGTTATTTTAAGTTGAATATTCAAATGCCTTCAGATAAGCTGAAGGTTTAAAAAGAAAAGAAATTCTGTCAATTTAACTATGGTTAAAAAAAGATGAAAAATTTTAAATTTCAAGTTCTTTACATAAATGAGAAGTGAGGCTTTTAAATTTTTATATCACCAAAACAACTAGTCTCTCGAATTTAAATACTTATTAATTTAATTGGAATATTAGACAAACCAGTTATTAGATAAAACAATAGCACAATAATCAGTTGGCTGAATTTTCAACTAGCTCTTTTGTTATTGTATGCCATGGCAATAGAAAAGCATAGATATTGAGATTTCAATTCAAATCCAATTTAACTTGTGAAAGTAATGCAGGTTTATTTATTCAGGCTTGCAATTAATGAATTATCTTTTATCTTGATTGCAAAGACCATTTCTGTATTAGTTCAAGTAAGTAATGGTAGCTTTTAAAGCAGACCCCAAGATCCCAGTGGCTTCACACAATAATTTCTAATGCAATGCCTGATGTAGTCATTCCATCTTGTGACTTCGGAATAACTGCGGACTCAAAGTCCTCTCTTGGATCATATAGCCTAAGGATGGACATGAGGAAGAGTATGAAGATTACTGCAGAAGTTTGGGGGCAAAGGATCCTGGGCCTGGAAGTAATATACCTCCCTTCTACCCACATTTCACTGGTCAGAACTCAGTTACACGGTCCCCACTAAGTACAGAAGAGGATGGGAAATATAGGCTAGCTGTTTGGTCAGGAGGTAAGAAATGGATTTTGGTGGACACATAACCATCTTGCCACAAGTCTCTATAGCCTTGGCAAGAACATGCTAAAAGGAATATAATCTCACCATACTCATACAACAAGAGATTATCATTGTGTTTTTAAATTGTATAACGAATGTAAACTCTATTTAGTAACACTTAAAGAACTATTCTATGGTAAACAATAACCATCTACAAATATGATTTAACATCATATTTAATCATCTTTGATTAATCATGTTTAATCATCTTTGTTCAGGCGCATGGAGTCTGTTGATCTCATGAAATTCTCTGAATCTCTGAGTTCTGAAAGTACTTTTATACTCTCCTAGCTGTCAAAAATGGTAGACACAGCATCTTTACCTTAACTTAAATCCTGAAAGCTGGAATGAATCAAATTAAATATCATCCCTTGGTGGGAATGTTTTCCCACCAAGCTGTGTGACCCAAACCAATGTTTTGCAAAGTGCACTTCACAAACCGATTTGAAGCTGAAGTTGTGTGTGTATTTTAAACTTTGTATTTTTGGAAGCTTGAAACTAGACGAAACCACAACAAACATCAAATAGTCTCTCAACTGGTATTTCATTTGGTTTAAGTTCCTACCAGAGGCCTGATGTCACAAGTCCTTGTTCATCACCAGGCTTTCCTAACTTTGTGCAATGACCTCTGATGCAAAAGAAAACCCATCCATTGTATAACTAGTTTCCAAAGCAAAAATTAAACACAAAATTGACGCAAGGACTAAGGAAACTAGACAAAACCTCAGAGCTCGATTTCTTTCTCCTTTTAACTATCACAATCCCAGAACAAGACAACACATAACCGATGGACAATGTAGAGAAGTGTAATTGATGGGACCGAAACCCTGCTGGGACTGGCCTAGAGAGAGGGGGAGAAAAGGAGAAACAAGTTGCTCCACCCTAACAAAGTCCTGAGAGGTAGATGCTTCTGAGATCTGGCCCTGTCTAATCCCTCAATGACCAAACATATTACTCAATATTTCTACTTTGATAACTCTTACTTTTCCCAATGGGGATCACATGAAATGGGTTTGATTTCATCTCTGGGCTAAGGTGCATTCACAGCATTTGCGCTTTTATGTAGTTTTAATTATTTGTTCTTGAAAACGCTGAGGATTGAGAAAGGGTAGTATTGAAACAGATGGTGCTGCCCAGACCCAAGTTCCTCCACACGGAGTTCAGTAGAGATTTATGATGAAGTTCTTTACTCACTAGAGCAGGAACCACGAGTGTGTGGCAGCCGCAATACCCAGCTTGCCTCCAACACATACATCTACATTTCCTAATGAACACCTACCTCTGCTGATAGATCACCAAACTCTTCCATAAAGCCCAGACTTTTCCACAAAATCCTTTTCAAAAATACTTCGGACAGTGTCTGCTGGCCTATTGACCACTAGTAATCTATTTCCACTCCCAGGTTATCACACAGAGTGAAGCATATTTAACGAGGGAAGGAAGCCTTGAAGAAGAAAAAAAACTGATGTTGACGTCTGTTTTGGTTTTCTGAGTCTAGAGACGGGGGGAAAAAAAACGCTATGATTAAAGCCAATTCTTGATCATCTGTGATAATGGAGAGTGTGGTGTAGCATGAAGGAATCAAATTAACAAATCTCAAAAGCTTCTATTAGAAATGAAGACTTAAAAGAAAATGATGTCTAAATAAAGAAATACTAGAGGAACACAAGAAGCTTAAGTTTCATTTGAAAACAAAATGAAAAAAGGATCCATGAGAGGCAACCTCCTCTTTTGTCAGAGCTTTTTAACCAGTAACTGAGTCTACAGATTTTACTTTCACCTCCTCCCCACGGCACTGCATGCACACTAGAGGGCGGGGCAACGCATCCGAAGGGGACCAGAGGCAACGAGGAACACAGGCAATCTAGCAGGGAGACCACAGACATATTGATTGGTTCTTGAATAATCCATATCTGTAAAACTATGAAATTTCAGGATTTAAGTTAAGGTAGTTTTTGTGTATCAGTGCTAAGGAGAGAGAAATGTTAAATAACAGCATGGGGAGACTACAGGCAAGAGCTAATAATATCTCAAAAAAATAATCAATGAACTAGAAAAAAATGTATCTCCATAAGCAATTTTGTTCAGCTCTTGGAAAAAGGACAGAATCATCTATGTAAACTCTGGGTAAGGATGCTCTCGGGTCACTACTACTGAGAAGAGCAGGAGGCATAGTAGTGGACAGACTCTAGAGCCAGACTCTCTTGGTTCAATCCCAGTTCTGCAACTTTCTAGCTTTGTGACTTCAGACAAATTTTCTGTGCCTCAGTTCTCTTCTCTACAAATCATGACTGATAATAGAACCCACCTCATAATGTTCTGAGAAGGTTTAAGTGAGTTACCATACCTAACATCTAGAATAGCTTCTTGACACACGCTAGGCATTATACTTGCATAATCTTAATTGCTACAACTTGTTAAGATCACACCTCAAAGGAATAATAGATACTTTATAAAAACAGTAGGAGGGTAGGATGTATTACTGAGTCACATTATGAGGTGTTTTAGACACTTTGGAGAGTGTATCGGTTTTCTATTGTTGCTCTAACAAATTCCCACAAAGTTAGTGGCTTATACAACACAGATTCATTATCTTACAGTGCTGGGGGTCAAAGTCCAAAATGAATCTCACTGGGCTCAAATCAAGATGTTGGCTGGACACTGCCTTTATGGGGAAAATGTGTTTTCTTGCCTTTGCAGTTTCTAGCAGCTGCCTGCATTCCTTGGTGACTCACCCGCTTCTATTGTCAAAGCCAGTGACGTTAGTGCATGCAGACCAGAAGAAAGGCCCCAGAACTGAAAATCTACCTCCGTAAGCAGGGGGCAAGGAAAGATAAAGAGGCTGGCCAGTCCCCTCTGGTAGTTAAAGAGTTTATTAAGGGAAACTTACATATGAGACACATCTTGGGTAGCTGCAAAACAGAATGGATCCCCATGCCAGTTGTCAGGTACCAAATAATTACATAGGGTAAAAGTGGATAGTCATGGGTACTAGGTAACCGGGTATGGGAAATTGCTTCACATGCTTGAGCAGGTCAGGACAATGGCCTGTTCTAGGAACCAGCACATAGTGGGAGGCAGGCGAGGGGTGCTGATTTATGTCAGAATGAGCACTGATGATGATCAGACAGTCTCCAAGGAGGGTTTGTGGTAAGCAATCTCCATTCTGGCCCAGGTCCAACCTGCAAGGTCACATCATGAAACAGTCTCTCCTCCAGAAATGTCCAGTCAAAACTTTCCTACATGACGTCGCTCTGACACTAACCCTTCTCCCTCCTTTCACCTTTCAAGGCCTTTGTGAATACCCTGATAATCCAGGAAAGCCTCCTTATTTTAAGATCAGCAGATTAGCCACCTTAATTCCTTCTGCAACCCAAATTCCTCTTTGTCATGAGACAAAAACATTCACTGGTTCCAGGGTTTAGAATGTAAACATTTTAGGGGGAGCATTGCTCCACTTATCACAGTGGGGGGAAAAAATTCTACCTTAAACAATAGAATGATTTATATAATCAGAAGAATTCTGGAATCAGCAGACAAAAGACCTGAGTTCAAGACTATGTTGGGTTAACTAGCTTTATGACCTTGGTAAGTTTTCAGCCACCACAACTCTCTGGACCACTGTGCAATGAGTTGGTGTTGCAGTGCCAAAGTCTGCACCCCTATCTAGGTTTTCACCACAAAAACAGTAATTTGATTAGCAGGGAGCACAGAGCTCCCTCTGCTAACTTTGAGACAGCCTCTGGTTCCAACTGGGAAACAACAAAGATCTCACTGGTCTTTCTGATCTTGTCTATTTTGAGTTCTCATGGAGTTACACAGATGTTTTTAGCCAGTGGTATGCTGTTGCCTCCAGAAGTTTGTCATTTACAGAATCTTGGAAAGTGGCACAAGTGCCCCCCTGTTCCTCTTCCAGGGAAGAAAAGCTGTGTCATAGCAAATCCGTCAGGCATTCAGCTGCTCCGGGTCCCAGACCTCCAGGATTGGCCGATGTTTCCAAGCAAATTTAAGGCTTCTCTCTTCTCTTTGTTTCCCGAGGCTATCTATGACTAGGGGGTGAGTCTCAGAGCTGGGTGGTCCTGCAGGGATATTTTGGACTAATAAAATCCATTGTGCTTAGAAACTTACATTCTTATGGTACCACAATAAAGCTGCTGTGTTGAATTTGCTTGTCCCTGCTTAAAACATCAGTGGACCATTGAAAAGAAGCCAAAGCCCTACATGAAGTGAGAGAGGGGCTGTGCCTTACAGATGGTATTGAGCAGAAAGGTAACAGAGAGTCTAGGATGAGTGAATTACCTTCATTGTTGAAGGCATGGCCTTGAAAATATCATGAAGCCAGACACCATCAAGTGAATTTCATGTAATTGTTCTTCATTCCCAAGCAAAACAAATCTTCTCCTCTGTCTTTTCTTATCATCAGAGTGGTTCATTAATGAAAGTTCTGCCATTCACTAAAAAAACTTTTTTATCCTTTCTCTAAGTTTGTCATGTGTAAAGAAATCACATATTATATTTTAGATTTAATTTCCTAGGTGGAAATATTTGGCTGTGCTTACAACAATGCATCAGATGTATATACAGCAAGGCCAGTGGTGAGTCTCTGTGTTTGAATGGTTGTAGGAGATGTGGTCCTTGGCCAGCAGGTGCAGGAAATGTTTTTATTTGTTTTGTATACTAATATCCAGTGAATCCTTCCCTTTTCTCCTTGCACTTAAAATTTTTTAATTGAATTTTATATGAGAGCTGTGTCTCCATCAATGTTATATATATTTTTACTTAATGATGCAAAAAGTCGATTGATTAATTAGAATGCTTTATTACTTGGCTGAATAACTATTACTATTCTTAATCACTAAGGTTCACGTAAGCACATAATCCTTTTGTCTCAGCCCTTGTTAAGAGAATCATTTAAAAATGTATTGGCTGACACTGGTTTGATATCTTAAAATGGGAAGTATATCACACCAAATGGAAAGTTTTTTTTTCCATGGTTACTACCATATTAAGGATTTTGTAGGGTATGCAAGTCAAGACTCTGGACATAGTAGGCCATTTTATAGCCATGGGTTAAAGATTGAAATGTGTATGTACTAAGCTTAGAACTTGCAATTGTAGTTATTACTTTGTATTAAATGACTGTTATTCATTGTTTTTCCTGAAAGCCAAGTGTAAAAGCTACTTCCAATTAATTTATGTTTTCAATTCATTGAGTCCCACTTAAATGGGATTTTACTATAACATGATCATTCTGTTATAAATTATGAAATTTATTTGGAGCAAAATTAACATTTACAAACAGGAAGAAAGCAAATGTCTTTAAAACTTGAAAAGTAGACTGTGGATCAAGACGGAGGCGTAGGTAAATACAACTCACCTCCACGCACAACGATAGGAAAAAACACAGCTATACTACAAAACAAATATCCCCCAGAATTGTCAGAAAGTCGAGCTGTGTGGAAGTCCAACAACGAAAGATTTAAAGAAGCCACATTCACCCAGATGGGTAGGAGGGGCAGAGACGCGGAGAGGTGTGGAGAGGCACCAGGAGGTACAAGGACGCAGAGTGGCTCAGAGAGGCATGGAGACAGGAACAGACAGTCCTATGTCCATGTGTGGTGGATAAAAAACAGGAAGGACACTCAGGAGTGAGAGATCCAAGCCCCAGTCCAGACAACCCAGCCCAGGGTCCTAGCACCAGGAAGAAAAGTCCCGATAACTTCTAGCTGTAAAAACCAGTGGGGTTGGAGCGGCAGAAGAAACTGTGTCCTCTTAAAGGGCCCGCAATGGACTGAGGACTCACACAGACCCACCCCTCTGGGATTCACAACAGCTGGAATGGCACCAGTGGCATATGGGGAGAAAAGTGAAGTATGAGTGGGGAGACAGCTTCCTCCCAGGCAAAACTCCAGAGGCCAGGCAGCAGCATTGTCCCCTCAGTGAGCCCTCCCCAACACAGAGCAACAGAACTGTGGCATGGGTTGCCCTGCCGTGGAGATTACCTAAAGTTCTGCCCCACACGACTTAACGTTAGACAGGAGGTCAACAGAATTCTACCTACACAGAAACAAACACAGGAAGGCTGCCAAAATGAGGAGACAAAGAAATGTGGTGCGAATGAAAGAACAGAACAAAGCTCCAGAAAAAAACTAAATGAAATGGAGAGAAGCAACCTATCAGATGCACAGTTCAAAACACTGGTTATCAGACTGCTCCAGGAACTCATTGGGTACTTCAATGGCATAAAAAAGACCCAGGAAGAAATGAAGGCTGCATTAAGTGAAATAAAGAAAAATCTACAGGGAACCAACAGTGAAGGGGATGAACCTGAGAAACAAGTCAATGATTTGGTACACAAGGAAGGGAAAAGCATTCAATCAGAACAGCAGGAAGAGAAAAGAATTTAAAAAAAACTAGGATAGGCTTAGGAACTTCTGGGACATCTTTAAACGTACTAACATCCAAGTTATAGGGGTGCCAGAAGGAAAAGAGAAAGAGCAAGAAATTGAAAACTTATTTGAAAAAATAATGAAAGAAAACTTCCCTAATTTGGTGAAGGACACACAAGTCCAGGAAGCACAGAGAATCCCAAACAAGTTGGACCCAAAGAGGACCACACCCACACACATCATAATGAAAATGCCAAAAGTTAAAATAAAATAGAGAATCTTAAAAGCAGCAAGACAAAGGCAGAGAGTAGCCTACAAAGGAGTTTCCATAAGACTGTCAGCGGATTTCTCAAAAGAAACTTTGCAGGCTAGAAGGGGCTGGCAAGAAGCATTCAAAGTGATGAAAAGCAAGAACCTACAACCTAGATTACTATATCCAGCAAAGCTATCATTTAGAATGGAAGGGCAGATACAATGCTTCCCAGACAAGGTAAAACTAAAGGAGTTCATCCTCACCAAGCCATTATTATATGAAATGCTAAATGGAATTATATAAGAAAAAGAAGATCAAAACAATGAACATTAAAATGGTAATAAACTCTCAATAATTGAACGCAAATAACAAACTAAGTAAACAAGCAGAATAGAACAGACTTTGGAGGGTTATCAGTAGGGAGCGGGAAGGGGGGAAATGGGGAGAAGGGTGCAGGGATTAGGAAGCACAAATTGGTAGGTACAAAATAGGGAGATGTTAAAAATAGTATAGGAAATGGAGAAGCCAATTCTCCATGCATGACCCATGGATATGAAATAAGGGTGGGGACTGCTGGAGGGATCGGGGGTATCAGGTGGAGGGGGGGCAAAGAGGAAAAATTGGGACAACCGTAGTAGCATAATTAATATATATTTTTTAAACTTGAAAAATAAGGTTTCTTAGAACTTATTTTCTGCATACCATGAAGGTGTGCCTATTTTCAGTCAAACCTAATTCCAAGCACTTCTTTTTATGTCTAGGAACTGGATTTTGATAGTGTCTTTGCTTTGGTGACACCGTGGTGGCTTCTTTCTGTTCGGAACTTGTCAAAAAAAAAAAGAAAAAAGAAATGTGGAACATCCTGATGAGCTGTCTGTTGGATGCATCACTAGGTCAAGCCTCCCTGTGTAAGGAGTTCTGATTCTTACGCCTGCTTCTGAGGTTGACATTGGAGCAAGACTTAATTTTGCCTCATTTTAAGTCATGTGCTCAATTACTTTCTCTCTCAGATAATGAAAAGCCACCAAAGAATAGCTTAATGAATAAAGAAAAGCAAAGTCAGAGAAAGTATCCATCTTCTTATAAATAACAGGTTAGTATATACAAGGTAGCTAATTGTACACAATATTAGGCATTCCTTCAATAAAAGCAAGAGAAATGAAAAGATCCCAGAATTTCTGTATCATGCTTAAAAGTCTCCCCCGCTCTAATTGCCTAGCTTTTTTTTAGGAGTATTTGTTCTCTATTACAATCTAGAAATACATGTGCCTAATTGAAATAAGATGTACTCCTTAAATGATGAAAATAAAAAGTGATCAAAATAGATTTTTGTTATCCATTGGGCATTGGGAGTTTAAATGCAAAATGCATGGCTTGCAGTGTGGGGAATTAATTATTGGTAATTGAAGTTGTAAGCTTAATTCCCTGCTTGCTTCAATGAAAATGAATCCTTTTATTTAATATTAAAATAAGCACTGCTAACCTCACGATCTAGGACAAACCATGCATTTAGCGATTGAGCAATACTGGAATGCTAAAAAAGCTTTATCTTTAAACACCAGGTTATGATTAAAACAAACCATAAATATTGGGAGGTAGATATGTTAGCAAATAACACAATGGTGTTGAGTACTGTGTTTTTTTTTAAAGGTTTTATTTATTTATTTTTAGACAGAGGGGAAGAGAGGGAGGGAGAAAGAGAGGGAAAGAAACATCAATGTGTGGTTGCCTCTCACGTGACCCCTACTGGGAACCTGGCCTGAAATCCAGGCATGTGCCCTGACTGGGAATCAAACCAACAACTCTTTGGTTCACAGGCTGGCACTCAATCCACTGAGCCACACCAGCCAGGGCATGTTGAGTACTAATTTTTTTTTTTTTGAGTACTCTTAATAGATCCTGTTTTTGTACGCAGGTTAGTGATCCATTTTGTATTCCAATAAAAGCCTAGACCATTTATATATTATCATATATTAATACAGATAACAATTATATGTAATTAATTATATTATATAATTATAAATAATTAACATTTATATATATTTTTGAACACTTGTCCTCAGTAAAATGTTTTAATTGAAATAGATTGTCATATGGAAGCACAATGATCATTTAAACTATTGAGCAAATAAATTCACTGCCTGGTGTCTCTGCTATGAGTTCTTTTCTTTGTCTGAGGAAAGAATATTATGACTAAGCATGAAGTGGACTCTGCTTTCTGCCGCAGTCTCACCTCTAATCTATTTCTGTCTCTGCCTCTGTCTCTGCACCCTGGACGTCCAGGAAGTCCTCTGAGCATTGGTACTCACTCTTACTTAGGTCTGGCATGCTTTCTCAAGCCCCCTATCTGCCCTTTGCCTAGTCAACTCCTCTCAGACTTCAGCTCACATGTTATCCTGAGATTGGGGCAAGTCCTCATCTTTTATATTCTTATTGCAATAAATCTTGTTGTAATTACTTGTTTCATGCTTGTCCCTTCTGCCAGGTATAGATCCAAGGAGGCAGGGTCAGTGTCTGCCTTGTTCACAGGTAGAGCTCCAGTTACTAGTTCAGAACCTTGCACACACCGAGAATCAAAAACGTGTTTGTGGGAAGGAAGGAAGGAAGAAAGGAAGGATGCACGTGAATTAAGGTCAGTCTAAGGGGCCCTTGGCAAAATTCCCATTTTATAGTCCTAAGTATCCATAACAGTTATCATACTTTGTCTCATTTTGTATGGGAAACAAATGGAATATTTTGACTTCTTATTTATTGTGCTTCACACTAAATTCACGAGAGCACCTTCCCAGAAGACAATTTATCCATATTTCAATAATTAACACATGTAATTGTGTAATAAGTAAAACAAGAAAAATTTCTTGTTCAGAAATTAAGCTTGCATGCCGTTTAATGTGTTTATTAGAGGTAACTTGGACATTGAACTTTCCACAAAAAAAGAAAGGATAGTTTGAATTTGCTCTCAAATGAAGCTATTATTTCTGTCCTAGGAAGAGGCAATAAAACATCCTGTGTTCTTTAAGTAACCTGCCACTCCGCTGGACATGAGCTGTGGAGAAACCCCATTGTGTCATCTTCAAGAACCAAAATGTGGTTGCTAAGACTGTTCAAACTTTAAAAACGATTTTTTCTCAAAAATAGAGTGCTTAAATGAACACTTGTGCAATCTAAATAGTGTTTCCCATTGTCATGGATAGAGAATAAAGGAGACTGTACTAAACTTAACACAGACATAACTTGATGTGTATAACTTATCAGTCTACTGTTGTATTTTATCTCAATATCCTGAAACTTCTCCCTCACTGCATATTTTTAAACGAACAAAAGTAGGTCTAAATGGTTTTCTGAGTTAAGACGGTAGACTGAATCATAAATCTAATTTCGTTCCTCTGCAAAGTTCCACTAAAACTTGAGTAAAGAGATTTTCTTTAAAAGGCGTAAACCCACATGAAAGAGAATGTGAGAGCAGTAAAATTTTAGAATTTGGGAAGCAGACTGACAACCGGCAGCCCATATACCTCTGCAATTGGTGTAAAGCGGAGGCTAAAATATTGAGGTGGTTACAAGGAGGGCGTGGGGGAAAACTGTTCCTTTGGTTCAGATCTCTATATCCCCACTCACAATGCACATTGCACTGCAATTGTCCTTTCCCCACCTGAATACAACACCGTGTTTTGCTGTGTATAATGCATACCCATGTTTTTTGTCCAAACTTTCAGGAAAATAAAATCATTAATTTTTTAATTCAATTATTTATTAATTCATATGTAGATACTTGTTTCTTGTATTATAAAGGAACTTTAGCATTTATTTTTTAACATATTATGGTACAAGAAGTTTTATGTAACAAATAATTACAAAACACAAGAACAGACACAAGGCACATGAAACTTTATGTGCCAGTAACAGATTAGTACCACCTATGTACAATGCGCATCTTTATTTTTCCCTCAAAAATTTGTGCAAACAAAGTGCGCATTGTACATGGCAAAATGTGGCAGCTCATTTCCAGGAGTAGGTACAGCGGAAGGCCTCTGAACTGTGGGACATCTGGTGTAATTGAAGGTGTGTGTATTGTTATCACACCAAACACAGAGAAATTGCCTGAATGCATATTTAATGCTAAGTGTTAAAAACATTTCTCTCTTTGCTGACATGGCTCCCAGAATGCCAGCAGCCTTACCATTTCCTTCTACACAAGAGACTGGAAGATTCTTTTCTGTTAAACATAACCAAACTGGGAGGAAAGTTTCCGAAATACTGACATCAGGCATTCCCCAACAAACAGCCCATCCAGCTACCCGACAGTTAGTCAAAATAAGCAAGCCGCACAGGAGAACTCAGAGCAACCAGCTATGATTTCGGTCCCTCATTCTTAACCATGAACACCTGAGAGAGGATGTCCAGATATTTGAGGACGACCTCTAAGATGGGAGAGACCAAAATGAGTAAATAGAAAAACGCAACTTAGAGAAAATAGAGACTACGGAGAGGGAAGTAAACTTTAACACAAGTATTAGTATCCTCAGAAAAAAAATTACCCTTGTGTACCTAGACAACAGCGCTAATAAAGTAAAATGAGTTCTTGGAGGTTAAAAATAGCTGAAACAAGATATTTTCAATAAACGTTGGAAGATCTTGTTGAATAAAGCACTGAAAAAGTAGATCAAAAGACAATAGTAATGGATGTTTTTCCTAGAAAACGTTTCTTAGAACTGAAGACATGAATCGCCAGGTGGAATGGGCCCACCGAGTGCCCCCCCGCCACCGCGCCACCATAGATTCAGGTAGATCTGTAGCACAGAACATCACTGTGAAACTTTAGAACACTGGGACCAAGATAAGATTCTAGGTTTCAAGAGAGAAACACGGGTTACATACAAAGGGCCAGGAATCAGAACGACTTCAGACTTCTTCGGTGCAACAACACAAGGGAGAAAGACCTTCAAAATTCTCAAGGAAAAGTATTCCAACTGTAATTCTAGATTCAGTCAAACTATCTAATACATATGAAAGAAGAGCAAAGACATTTTCAGGTACACAAGGTCTTAAAAAATTAATTTCTATGTTCTCTTTCTCAAGAAGCTCCTCTAGTGAGGATATCATCCCACAAAAATGAAAGAAAAAAAATCAAGAAAGAAGACATCATGTGCTCAAGAGGTTTCTGCACCCTAACCTAATGTGATTTTAAAAACTAATGAGGTGAAAAATATTATATTTACCCCTATTTTTACCTATTCCATTGTAATTTCTTCTTTTTCGGAAGTGTTAAGCATTGTTACCATTTCTTTTATAGCCAGTCTTTAAATGTACATCTACTGGCAACAAATTCTTCTAGTTTTCCAGCTAAAAAATGTTTTGGATTCTTGCATACACAAGGGAGAAGGAGAAGAAGGAAAGGAAAGAAGGAAGGGGAAGTAAATGCAATAAAAACAAAATCATTTTCAGACAGAAAGATGATAACAGAAATTCTTATTTCAATTATGGAAATGTTAGAAAATTATGAAGAAGAGACTAAAAAAGATAATTTTCAAGAAGTGAAAGATCTCAATTAAGCCACCAAACAATTGCCCGTAGGTTACAAGACATTTCTAATGATATCAAAGATCAATTGATTCATAATTTTAAAAATTACAAGTACTTTTCTTCAGTTTTACATGAACCAAGTGATATAAAACATTGTCTATTAATACTTGGTATATTTGTTTCTCAAAGGATTTCCAAAATTATAAAGAAACGTTATTAAATTAGAGGGGGAAAAAAACTATATTTGAGGTGCAGATTTTAAAAAATCTTTTACGACCATCAAAGAAGAACTTCAGCGAGATATTTTTAAATATATATCTAACCTGAAACATGGTGGTCCAGCTCTACTAGGTCAAAAATCCAGATTTATTGGAATTTTGAAACGAGACTGCTGTTTTCCTTACTGCTTCATTCCACTATATGATATATTAAAAAGTATTTGTGCTCAGTTTTCTGAAGCCTACTCTATGGAGAGCCTTATTGGGTCTGTTTGTTTAAAAGTCATTTGGTACATGTGCACAAACCCTATGAATCATTGTCAATTGTGGGCCTATTGAAAGAAACAGAAGACAGTGATTTTAGTGATTTTGTCAGTGCTCATTCTAAGTGCTCATTTGCTCACTGAGAGAATCATAGAAGGGTTTTAAAAATATGCTGTTAAGTCCAATTCAGGATTATCTGGAAACAGAAGTAATGTTTGCTAAATATTCAATAATTAAACACAAAATAATGGTGCAACTGGCATATTCTCACAGATATCAAACTACATATAAACAAACTAAATTTAAAACACCAAAACAAAGATTATTTTTTACCCAGCTGGACAGGTGCAAGAATTTATGTTAAAATTGAAACCCTTCATAGAATACAAATTATTACTAATAATTTTACACATTTTTGTAACATCTATCAAAGTACAGGAGAGTTTAGCCATAAAAGCCTTATGTAATTTGATTGCAAAAAAAAACTGAACAATGTTTTGCTAATATTGGTAAGTTTAGAGTTGCTTTTCAAATCGTGCAATATCCCTTTGAACTCAATGTTAATTATACTAAGTTGGCACAAGAGTTAGTGAATTTATTTAAAGAAGATTAATGTAGTTTTTTAAATATACTAATTTATATTCTCAAATTCTTTCCTTTTTTATCATTTTTTTTATTGTTGTTCAAGTACAGTTGTCTCCATTTCCCCCCCATCACTCCCTCCCGCCCCACCCATCCCCGCCTCCCACCCTTGAACCTACTCCCTTTGGTTCTGTCCATGTGTCCCTCATACACGTTCCTTGACGACCCTTCCCCTATTTTCTCCCTTTATCCCTCTCCCCCATCCCTTCTAGTTATTGTTAGTTTGTTCTTTATTTCAAAGTCTCTGGTTATATTTTGCTTGAAGCTGACATGCTTTTGCTTGCATGGGAAATCATTTCTTTTGGAAAAGAGGAACCAGTTTTGTCAGAATGGATACTGGAAATATTAAAGAAAAATATTTTTGGGGTGTAATATATTCCTTGGAAAAATTTAAGTATGTTTAGAACAACCGAGGCATGTAAGTCTACTTTTTGTGAAATATAAATATGGATCATATACTTCCAATGAAGTTTGATTGTCCAAATTATGATGTGCTGTAAATGTAAAATGCAAACTAGATTTTAAATACTTAGTATAAAAAATTTTAAATATCATTAATAATTTTATTTTGGGATTACATATTGAAATGCAAATATAGTGGGTATGTTATGTAAAATATATTAATAAAATCAGCATATTTTTACTTTCTAACATAATTATTAGAATGTTTTAAATTACACTTGTGACTCACATTAAATGTCATGGACAGCATTGATCTAGATGTTAATCCCTTACTAGTTTTTATGCAACAGCTATCTTTTTTTTAATTATATTTTATTGATTATGCTATTAAATTTGTTCCAATTTTTCCACATTTGCTCCCCTCTACCCAGCACCCCCCACTCCCTGAGATAATCCCCACACCTTTGTTCATGTCCATGGGTCATGCATCTAGGTTCTTTGGCTACTCCATTTCCTATACTGTACTTTATATCCCCATGGTTATTCTGCAACTACCTATTTGTACTTCTTAATCCCCTTACCTCTGCACCCCTCCCTCCACACCTCCCTCCCATCTGGCAACCATCAGAATGTTCTCCATATCCATGATTCTGTCTCTATTCTTCTTGTTCACTTAGTTTGCTTTTTAGATTCAATTGTTGATATGTATTTGTTGCCATTTTATTGTTCATAGTTTTGATCTTCTTTTTCTTAAATAAGTCCCTTTAACATTTTCATATAATAATGGTTTGGTGATGGTGAACTCCTATAGCCTTTCTTTGTCTGGGAAGCTCTTAATCCACCCTTCGATTCTAAATGATAGCTCTGCTGGGTAGAGCAATCTTGGTTGTAGGTTCCTGCTTTTCGTGACTTTGGATATTTCTTACCAATACTTTTCTAGCCTGCAAAATTTCTTTTAAGAAATCAGTTGACAGCCTTATGGGAACTTCCCTGTAGGTAACTAACTGCTTTTCTCTTGCTGCTTTTATAATTCTTTTACTTTAACCTTTGGCATTTTAATTATGATGTGTCTTGGCATGGTCCTCTTTGGGTCCATTTTGTTTGGGACTTTGTGCTTCCTGGACTTGTATGTCTATTTCCTTCGCCAAATTAGGGAAATTTTCTTTCATTGTTTTTTCAAATCGATTTCCAATTTCTTGCTCTTTCTCTTCTCCTTCTGGCACTGTATGATGTGAATGTTGGAACACTTGAAGTTGTCCCAGAAGCTGTTTATGCTATCCTCATTTTTTTGGATTTTTCTTGTTCTGATTGGTTGTTTTTTGCTTCCTTGTGTTCCAAATCATTGACTTCATTCTTAGCTTTATCCACTCTACTGTTGATTCCCTGTAAATTGTTCTTTATTTTAATTAGTATATCCTTCATATCTGACTGCATCTTCTTTACGCTGTTGAGGTCCTCACTAAGTTCCTTGAGCATCCTTATAACCAGTGTTTTGAACTCTGCATCTGATAGATTGCTTATCTCCATTTTGTTTAGTTCTTTTTCTGGAGTTTTGTTCTGTTCTTTCATTTGGGCCACATTTCCTTTTCTCCTCATTTTGGCAGCCTCCCTGTGTTTGTTTCTATGTTATTAGGTAGAGCTGCTAGAACTCTGTGTCTTGGTAGCATGGCCTAATATAGTAGGTGTCCTGTAGAGTCCAGTGGCACAGCCTCCCCTAACACTCAAGCTTGGTACTCGAGGTGCTCCCTTTGTGTACACCCTACTACTGTATTTGAGCCTTGACTACTGTTGGCAGGTCAATGGCAGGGATTTACCCAGGTCAGTCAGCTGCAAGGATGCCTGTGACCAATGACTAAAAACCTCCACACTCCAGAGTGGATCAGCTATGTGGGACATGGGTGGTGCGCACAGTGGTCTGTAGCAATCCACTGTGTGCTCAGAGTTTCCTGGGTGGTGCAGGCCAAGGTTAGCCCCCACCTGCATTTTGCCCAGGGCCACCCTGCCTGAGCTTTAAAGCAATCTGAGATGGCTGCTACTTGTGCTGGGCTTGGAGATTCCCAGGTGTAGCCAAGTTGTGAATCTAGGCTGGCTGCTGCTAGTGCTGGGCCTAGGGCCACTTAGCAAGAGGTACAGAGGCTAGGGGCTCATGAGGCTGGCCGTTGCTTGTTTGTGACAACTTAGGAAGTGTGAAGCATGAGCCCAAACTGGTTATTCATTTGGAAAAGCAGGTTGGGTGGGCCCGTAAATTGTGTGCATCAGAGTGTTAGTCTTTGGGGTCTCCAGGGCAGGGCAAACAGTGGTAGCCAGGTTGCTGGGATCTCAGATATGGCACCAACCTGCTGGCTCTGTGGCTGTTGGGAGACGGTTCAGAAAAGTGACAACAGCCTCTCCCCACCTTTCTGTCTGGGAGAGAGCTTTCCCAGCTCCTACCTTGCTGTCAGACACTTCAGTTCCTCCCCGTTGCCACTGGTGCCCTTCAAGCTGGTACCTTGGTGCTGGAGCTCAGGGAGAATGGGTCTAAGTAGGTCCATGTACGTGAGTTCTTTAAGAGGAACTGCTTGGGACTCCAGAAGTTTCTTCCGCCAATGCAGTCCTCACTAGTTTTGCTGCAGCTATCTTTGCTCTGTCTGTTAACTTTGTTTTTGGTATCCTTAGCTGAACAAAAAAAAACCTTAATATTGATGTAGGTAGTTAAATCATCAATTTTTCATTTATTATTTGTGTTTTTTATGGTTTATTAAGTATCACAAAGATATTCTTTATTTTCTTCTACTGATTCTGTACCCTCACTCAGGATTTTTACCCATCTTTGTAAAATATAAGGCCAAAGTACAGCTTTTTCTCCAGGTAATGAGCCAGTTTTCCTAATACCAAACAAGGCACTCTTTTCCATTTTTTGTGGTACCACATTTATCATATATCAAATTCCCATCTACACACAGATGTATTTCTGAACTCCCCACTATGGTCCTTTGGTTTGTTTCTACACCAGAACCATACTGGTGTTTTTGCTTTGTAATATTCTTTAATAATGAATAGTTTGAATCGCTCCTCATTCCTTTGCCAATATCAGTTAAAAACAACCCACCAAAAGAGTTTTTATATTTTCTCTTTGCTTTATCTTATCGGCTATAGGTTCTGGCCTTTTAAGTAATTCTTACATGCACTGCCATAGGAAATCCCTTTGTCTGCCTTTTCTGTAAGAAGGTTGGTTGTTCTCAGGGAGTCTTTTAGAATGTTATAAAGTGAAAACTTTCCTGTTAATTTTAGAATTGCCCGGTCTCATGAGCTGAATAAATTGGATAATATATACACCACAAAACTAGAAACCCAGTAAAATAACCCTCTCAGTATAAGACCTGCACTGGGGCTTGACCAATAATGAGTGGCCATGGCTCTTTAGGAACAGCCTCCAGACCCCACTGCTCCAAGTGGAGTGACTACCAGCTGTCTGAAACTGCGGTTCCGAAGGTCAGTGAAAACAGCCTGTGACAAATGAGTACACTCAAAATTATTTCATTCGCTGACAGACCGCTTTGAGGGATAGAGCGCAATGATTCTTTATAGAAAATCTATGTGCTGAACACTAGAGTTTCAAAGAGAAATCGAATGCATTTTGTTTATACATTTATACTTTGCTTCTTTCTGCAGAGAGATCTGAAAGAAGATAAAGTAAATAAAATAATCTTCCCCTCAAGGATTTCACCATCTTGCAAGGGAAACACATGTCAAAACTATTACCATAATACAAAATAAAAATATTACAATACAGATATCTCTGACAAAGTAAGGAACAATGAATACACAAAAGGAAGAGATGAAACTTTCACATTTGGTCAGGGGATTGAAAAATAAATTGCTTATTGTGACTTATTTTTTTCTGAATATTTATGGTAGATAATTAGGAGATTTTTTAAAAAGGTTTTTCCCCACCCTGGCTGGTGTGGCTCAGTTGGTTGGGTGTCCAGTTGGGGCACATGCCTGGGTTGTGGGCTTGTCCCGGTCAGAGCACGTGACGGGGACAACTGGTCAATGTTTCTCGCACTGACTCCCACTCTTTCTCCCTCCTTCCCCTCTCTAAAATCAAAACTAAAAATAAAGGTTTTATTCCCCTGCATTTGGTAGGGTATAGGGGTTAAGGATGAAAATTATGGCAGGGTAAGGGCATGAGATACACAGAGAGAAAAAAAGAGGAGCGAAGAAGAGGAAAAACTGAGAACAATTTTGGTTTGGGGTAATTTCGTTAAATGCGCTGTAGAGCCTTACCCTTTGGGAGTTTAGGACAAGTAGAAGCAATGGTTTGAGAACTGGTATGATGCAGAAAAAGGGGTACAGGGGGATGGTGGAAAAAGTGGGTGCTGTCGCTGAATGGACAAGGCTTTAGGGATTATTAAATCCTATGGACAAAAGAATAAATATATACAGGTCTAGACAGAGCAGAAAGTTCCTCAGGATTCATGGCAGTTCCTGTTCTGGGGCCATAACACTTGGGCCTACAACTACAAGAATTATCAGGAAGAGTTCTACCTCCATGCATATGGCTTAGATAGGTTATATTTGGGGGTAAGAATAACAGAAAAGTGACAAAGCGGGAAATAAAAGTGTGTTGGGGGGGGAGTCTTAGGGGGTAAGGACTGTCTCATTTTTTATTTGCAGTCCCTGGCACTATACTTGGCACAAAGAAAACATTCAAATGAATAAGCAGGTAAATGGATGAATGCGTAAATGAGTAGCAAGTATCAGAATTTGTGGACTATTTTAAAGAATTCCAGAGATGTTACAAATTTGCAAGAGTAGGAATGATCATGGAGGGAATACTCTCCCACAGTTTAGTTTAAATATAAGGTTTGTCCAAAAGGTATCCAGCCATGTAATATGAAAAACAGAGACATTTATTGAAGAAGATACAAGATACATGAAACATTGTACATAGGACAATGACACCTCAGTCCCCTTCAAAGGAGGCACCTTGGAATCTCACAGTTCTCCCAATGGCCATCAGCTGCCCCATCATATTTTCCTGAATCTCATTGATGTTCTGAAATTTCTTCCCTTTCAAAGGTGATTTTAGTTTGGAGAAAAGCCAGAAGTCGCAGGGCACCAAATCTGGGCTGTAGGGGGGCTGAGCTACCTGGTTGATTTGATGTTTTGCCAAAAAGCTCTGTACCAGATGTGAAGCACGAGTGGGCACATTGTGATGAAGCTGCCAATCACCAGTTGTCCGGAGCTGCGGCCTTCTGAGTCATCTGAATAGCTTCCGTGGAGGAATGTTCAAGCTTAATGCAAAATTTGATGCAGATCTGTTGCTGTACTCGCTCAGTCATTTTGAATGCAAAGGCCACACAGTACACATGCTCCCTCAATGACATCTACTGCCCCTCTGACTAGTACAATGATCTCATCACTGTTCATACATGCACATTCCAGTCCACTCTCCTTGGCTGCCAGGTTACATCAATGTCGCACAAACTGTTCTTGTTTTATTAAAAATGGGTGGACTTTTTCTGGATAGACCTCGTATTTGTCAGATACACACTCTGTATGCTGCACCTGTACTTGAGGATAGAAAGATAAGGCACAGTCCCCACTGTTACATAATTCACAATCCTATATGTGTTTAGGGAGACAAAAGGACATTATAGCAATAATACAAGATGAAGATATTACATGGCAAGAAAGAAGTAAAACTAAAGTAGGAGAGAAAGAATTTGAAGGAGAATTCATGTCTTGTTGAGTAGGAGAAGGTTAGATGTGGGTATTTGAAATGTACCTTGAGGCATCGGGAGGATTTCCAAAACACAGTAGCATTTCAGGAAGGATAAATGGCATAGACAACAGCACGGGAAATGGCCCCAGGGAGACAGGCTGTGATCATTATAGCAAGACCTTTCAATGCCAGGCTAAAGAATGTGTTTAATTGTAGGTACTGGATATCATTTAATGTTTCTGAATGAGACTGCGACATGGTTCAAAGCAGTGTTTTAAAGACGAGTTTGTCAGAGTTGTGCAGGACCTTGCTGCCCAAAGACCAGCTGAGGCCCAGCAGCATGAGCGTCACCTGGAAGCCTATTAGAGACGCAGGATCTCAGCCCCTCTCCCCTTCCTGACCCACTGAACCTAAATGTAGAGAGGGAAGAGCCCCAGGTGATGTTTGCCTGTTAAACTTACAGGAGGTACGGAATACGATGGAAGAGAGATTTGACTTGAGACCAGGGGAGAACTAGGCCAAAGTGACATGAACGAAGATGGCAGCAGTAGAGAGACACCAAAGCTAATGAGGTTGGTCAGAAAGGGAGCAGTCAAGAGTGACACAGAGCTTCCAGGCTAGATGGTGACAGCATATTCCTGCCTCACTCATTGTCCCTATAGAATCATCCTCTTCCCTTATTCATTACAGTCGTTTTCTTTTAATATATTTTCCTTCTTTTCATTAGCAAGCATGCTTCTTTCTGCTGTGCTCACAGGCCATACAGCAAATGGGAAATTGTCTGGACCATTCTTTGGGGCCGCAGATTGTGACTACGGCTGTGTCACATGCCAGGGAGAAATCACAGAGATTAGAAAGGGGAAAGGAGAAAACACAAAAATATCTTCTCTTCTAGTTCAGGGTTTTCCTCCCTTCTGAGTTTAATACAAATCAAACAGGTGTGCGCTCAAAGCCTGCAAGTGTGTCTTCATCAGCTTTTAATAATCAGCTTCAGGAAAATTCAGATCTCTCAGAAAGGGGGAAAAATAAACATCTGAGCAGTGTGACTCATTTACACTTCAAATATTCTTTGAATTGGTTATTCCTCAATTAATCAAATAGCTGGTATATCCCTAAAGTAGTATAAAGTGACACGCTGTGTGAAATCAATTTTTCTTTCCAAAATCATTAAACCCAGTAGCCTATGACTACATCCCCCTACTAATTCTGATACCAGTCCTTTCATCCTCCATTAACTCTGGCACGCCAACAGGCTGTCAAGAATAATTTCCCAGGATGTAAATAATTCAGAAATTAAAAATTAATAAATAATAACAGAGAACTACTGGGAAATAGGCTGGGTCAATTAGCACGCTCTGCATTCTGTTTCTTCACAGCAGGGGTGGGCAGCCACATTCGTTACTTGAATCTTTCCTTCGATTTTGAGGTCTGATTTACAGCTCTTCATTACTGGATCCAGTCAGACACAATTACCTCCATCACTATCTCAGTTCCTAACTTCAAAGAAATGAACGTTTTCTTGTCTGCTTTTTTTCTCCTTGCAGCAGGCTCAGCTTGACATCCCTGGAATTTCTTCCACGCAGACTAATTAATAAGTCTTCGACTTACTATATTCACTTCTCTTCTTTGATGTGGTACCTTAGTCAATCATCCTACTTAATTAGAATTTCAATGATAATTTTACTTATCTTGTGGCTAGATGGAAATTAAAATAACGGGATTTTAATTCTCTTTCCTATGAGGTTATGACATTTTGGAAGAAAAAGTTTCAACACAAACATGCTATTATGTACTTTCTATGTGGGAGTGGAGGGGCATTCTGCAAAATTATTTTCCTCTTGCTACAAAATAGTATTGCTGTTGAGCAAGCAATGCGGTCATGCACTGGATTTTTCTATAGCATCATTTCACCAAGTCTTTCACAGGAAAAAAATAGTTTTGATTTGCATAAAAAAATGGGAACAAGGCACAGGTCATACTGCTGGCAAAGACAGTAGCTATGTTTTGAAGAAAAAAGTAACTCCAGAAAGTCAAGGCTTTGATATATTAACACTTTTAATTCATTTTGCCTTCTTCTGTCAATCCATGCTATCTTCCATTTTGGCAAATTCTATAGTGCTTTTTTTTTTTCAGGCTTCTTCCAAAATATACTATTATTGAGTGTAGACCAGCTTTGGAGGGGGAAGGCTCCGATACTGTTAGTGAAACAACGCCCCACCTTTCCTGGGGTCCCTGTTCTAGATTCTTTGGCCGCCACCCTTAGAAGTTATGGCTCTCAATGCCAGAATTTGGTGAAAAGGAAAGGAACTATTTATTCAAAAGTTATACAGGTTTTGAATAATGGCCAAATGTAACCGTTAAACCTCAAAATCCCTTTAAAACTCCCACCAACACACACAGGCCTGCATTCCCCCCTTTCACCCAGTCAGGCCAGGCCGGCCAGTCACGGGTACCATCCTTCAGGAGGAAAAGAACAGGAGTCCGGAATTCGGCAGGGAAGGCCTCTTCTGGTTCCCAGCACCATCAGCGGTGTCGCAGTGATCTCCAGTTTTTAATCCAAAAACCACGTGGCACCTTCTCATGGCCCACTAGCAAGAGTCCTTTCTCCCCTTTCCTTCCCGCAGGGTCTCCTCATTGTTGCATGGAGCGACCATCTCTCAGCTCCCTTGCACAGGCCGCTCTGTAACTCGGGGAGGCTCTTCCCAGTCACATCCTGGGCTTAAGTTATGCAAACCTTCCTGGTTAGCCTTGTTGATATGCAAAATAACCATCTCTGCATATCAGTTATGAAGCTATCTTGCTGTTATTGACATGCAAAATGACTCTCAATGGCCTTGCTTCATGGCAGGTCTGAAGCTGGTTGGCTATTGATATGCAAAGTAACTCTGAATGGCCCTGCTCCATGTCTCCCTTCCACACGGTGGCCCCGCCTTGGTACAGGGGAGGGAGAATATCCTATTTTTTCTTGGATACCCCACATTCTGGACACTGTTACAGATCCCCCTTTGAGGGGGCCCTGTTACAATACCACAAGGAAATAAAAAGGTTCTTTCAGAAACGTAGCAAACATTAGTTAAGTACAAGATGTGAGTGACAGAGATGTGCAAAATTGGTAAAGAAAGCATTTTATTTCTAGAAAACAATACTAAACCAACTATTTATTAAGCCAGCATTGTGTGCCAGGCTCATTCACAAGCTTTACCTCCGTTAGTTCTTCCAGTGTACCTGTAATATAGAATTATAATCCCCATACTACTGACAAGGAGACAGTCTCAGGGAGGTTAACTTGCTTTTCTAGGGTAACAAAGGTAGCACATGAGGAGGAAGAAGTAGAAGAGTTTAAGCTCTTGAGCACAGCATTTAAAGCCTTCCATGATCTGGCTTTAAACTGTCTGCTAAACTCATGTTCCCTCTACTTTATTACATAAACTTATCCAAAATACACCTCCAGGCGTTAACCCTGATTTTTGCATAATATTAGCCTTACTAATACATTGTTGATTGTTGCCTTAATGTTTAAAGGCACTGGCTGAAATTCAGTCATTGTAGTTATAAATAATAATCTCAGTCATCATAAATACATACATTATTTTTAAACAGCAAGTACAAAAAAATCATATACTATGTAAGTGTTTTAGAATAAGAAAATGAGCTTTTCTCAGGTTTTCTTGCACTATATTTTCCCCAGAAATAAAATGATTAGCGTTGTTTGTTTAGCTACTTAAAAAAAAACTACTCCAAAGATATGCACAAACCCGTAGACACAAACAACAGTGTGGCAATGGCCTGAGAGAAGGGGGGCAGGGAGGAAGTGGGCGAAGAAGGGAAAATGAAGACATCTGTAATAGTGTAAACAATAAAAGTAAAAAAAGTTACTAACAATAGGAACAACAATGGGAATTTCACACAATTATTCAATCTTTGATCTCTCAATCTTTTCCCTCCTCTCTTCTCAGTAACAATGCCCAGTAAGACAACAAGCAGAGGTTACAGTGACTAATAGACATTTATTTTATTACTAAGACAAGAAACCACTGCATTACTGCCATTTTGAAGCCAATCTTTCAGGGATTTAATACCGTTGTTCTTTAACAATAGAGCTTGGTTCATTTGCTACTTAAGACATGATTATTTAAATTAAAGTTAAGTGGTTTCCTTACTCCGCCTTAGGGCTTTAGGCTCAGAAAATTTCTATTAGAAAAATCTACTTTGTTTCAAATTCCTATTTCTAAATTTTAGAATGATTAAAATGCTCTGATATTTTAATTCTCTGTAGCAAAAATTATCTCTAAATTACAGCTCAAACTAGCAAATCTATTAAAGATGCAGGTGACACATTTAGAAAAGGACTCAACATACTTCAAGAGAAGGCAGGGAGCTGCACTGGAAGGTGAGCAGTCAGGCCTCTAGTAGCTGAGGAAAGGCTGGGCCACTCCTGCTACTTTTCTGGAGGTTTCTAGTAAAAATTTTAAAATGACATTTTAAATGTTTATATTAAACCGAACAATGCTTTTCATACACAAAATTCAGTGTAACATAACTGGGCTACTCAAACTAATCACAGGATGAATAAAATGCTTTGATTCCGGAGCTCCGCAGGCTGCGGCCCCCACTGCCAGAACAAAGTGTACGAGTTCTACAGTGGGAGCCTTTCAGTCTGTTCCCCGCGTCTCAATGACTGAACATAACTTTATCTAGAAAGAATGTTAAAATTCTTAACTTCAAGCTCTTCTGGAAGAGGAGGCTCCAGGTAAATGCTCCCTCCTACCATTCCTTGATAGTCTCCAATCTCATTTATTCACTTAAAATTTTTTTTTTTAGTGCTTCCTATGTGCCAGGCACTGCTATAGGCATTGAAAATATATCAAGCAAAAGAATTTTTTAAAAGGACACAACTCCCTAACTTGTGAGAATACTTCTAATGGAGACAGGCAACATATAATAAATATAATAACTAAACATATAGTATGTTAGGAAGTGATAAGTGCAGGGGAAAAAATAGAACAGTGTGGAGTGAACCTGAAGTCCCAATGAAGGACAGAAATGTGCAATTTAAATGGGACAGTTAGGGTAGGCCTCACTGAAAAAGTGACCACGAGTGAAAAAACAAGGTGAGTGAGTAAGCCCTGCCGATATTTAGGGAAATAGAACACCTGATGGCTCTGTGCAAATTAGACAATGTCCTCCACTCACCCCCTCCAAATAGTACTGACTACAATAACTGACCTGAGGAGAAAATTTAAATTATTTTCTTAATAGAAACTAAAAAGGAAGTTAAATTAAACAGCCATTCCTGACATGGTAAAAAAAATAATTAAATAGTTATAAATGGCTATTATTTTTATTGAGGTATAATTTACATACATTATGATAGCTACAGGTATACAACATAATGATTTAATATTTGTATATATTGTGAAATGATAACATAAATCTAGTTAACATCCATCACCATACATAGTTATAGAATTTTTTTTCCTGGTGATGAGAAGTTTTCAGGTTTATTCTTTTAGCAACTTTCGAATATGCAATACTGTATTATTACTATAGTCACCATTCTATATATTACATCCCTATGACTTACTTATTTTATAAATGTAAGCTTGTACTTTGTGACCCTTCCCCCATTCCTCCCCTCCACTGGCCTCTGGCAACCACAGATCTGTTCTCTGTAGCTATGAGCCTGTTTTATTTTGATTCTCACTTACATGTGTAAGTGAGGTCAT
Organism: Mormoops blainvillei; assembly: GCA_004026545.1. Taxonomy (NCBI): domain Eukaryota; kingdom Metazoa; phylum Chordata; class Mammalia; order Chiroptera; family Mormoopidae; genus Mormoops; species Mormoops blainvillei. Next base: position 31,084 of record PVJD01004420.1, on the reverse strand, counting down.
ATATTATTTGTCTTCCTTTGTCTGACTTACTTCATTTTACCATAATGCCCTCAGGGTCCACCAATGTTACAAATGGCAAGATATCATTCTTTTTTATGATGGAATATATATATTATGTATATGTATGTATATATATGAATATAACATATATACATTATATACATTTATTCATATATAAATAATTTATATATAAATATATATATAATATAATTAATATATTATTTATCAACTTAGGCTAGGCCAGGGGAGAAGCAGCTGTCCTCAGTCCACAAAAGCAATGGTAAGAGCCTTCCATCTGGTGTGGTGACAAAGATGGCAGGGATGTGAAGCACGATGGAATTAGCAGGCCTCCCTGGCATCTCCCCTCAGTCCCTTGCCTGCTTTCTCATCTCAGTTAGTGGCACCGGAAAACCTGCAAGGAAACCGGAGTGATTACTGGGACAGTCTTTTCAACTCTCCTCTCCTGGGTCAGTGCTGCTGGCTCATGGCTGCCTTCCTCGCTGGACCCTGCTCTCGGCTTCAGGGAACTGCCTCGCCCACCATCTAAGGGCAGCCAGGCTAAGGAACGGCTAATGTGGAAGCGATGTGGGAGTACAAATGCCTCCTACTTCGCCGTTTTGGGATAACTATGAAGAACCATCCTAATTCCAGACAGCCCTGTTGGCAAAGCTGAGGCCTCAGTTGCAAACGTACTGTGGGTCCCCTGATCCTACCTTCCTCACGGATGTATTCTTTTTTTTATTTTATGTATTTATTTTTAGAGAGAAGGAAAAGGAAGGAGAAAGAGAGGGAGAGAAACATCCCTGTGAGAAAGAAACTGATTGGTTGCCTCACATATGCACCCCATGCCCCTACTAGGGATGAATCAGGACCCAGGCATGTGCCCCAACTGGGAATCAAACCCGCGACCTTTCTGTTTTGCAGAGGTGACGCCCAACCAACTGCGCTGTGTCAGTCAGGGAAACGGGTGTATTTTGTAAGAGTACTCCCCAATACACCAGCATGCAATTCTGTTTCCAGGGATCCTAGTCTAAAAGTTTAAAGGTCCTTTTTAGCATTCTTCCTTTGAGGCCAGGCAACGTGTTAGTTACTGTTTTGGAGGTCATAAACCCCTTTGACAATCCAATGAAAGCTAAAGACCCTCTTCTCAGAAAAATACACACAGGCACGTGGTGTAAACTTTTACATACTACTGCAATATTTTAGAAGTTTTTTTTCTGCCTCTCATCTTTAAGGTCCAGTTCAAAATTTACCATCCATATGAAGCCTCAAGTAGCTCTTTGAACAACATCATAAGATTAGCCATCATTTATTGAGCACTTACTCTCTACAAGACACGAGTTAAGTAAGTGCTTTAACTTCATGATGCCTTTGATCTTGACGTAAGTCTGCAAGGTAGTTACTAATATCTTTCTTTTAGAGATTTAAGGACTTGCCCAACGTAACACAGATAATAATTAGCAGATACGGTGTTAAAATCCCAATTTGTAAAGCTTGTGCTTTGAATGGCAAGGAAAAATAAGGGAAAGTTAAAGACAGAAACCCCTCAAAACTCACCTACTTAGCGTTGTCAGAATTGGGATGTAAACCGCGGTTTTACCCCAAAGCTTGAGCTCTTTAGGTTAAGTTTTGCAGCGCCCTTAGAAACGAAAAATAGTTATTTTTGTCCCACCTCTGCCCTTCGCATCTCCTTTGTCACTTATATTTGTTTCTACAGCAATTCTCAAAAGATCTTTGCGTGCCCTCGTTGTGAATACCTGAGGGGTATCTCTCCCCCACGGAGAAGAGGCACGTCGGTTGCCGTACAAAGTGGCGGCGCTATGCTTCCTCGTCCACGTGGGGAGGCTGCGTTATATCCGTACAACATGGCGGCACCCTTTCACCACGCCTCTGGATCTGACGTAATTTCCTGTCCTGCTCAGTCGACGTTCACCTTTGAACTCGCAAGCGCTTTCCTTTTCCTCTTCTGGAGACGGTGTCCTTAGGTATGGCTGCTTTTTCGTTCTCCGTGTAGTTACTTCTGTTACAATCGGCCGCCATCCAGGGAGTTGCGGCATCCGGGATCTATCAGGCGCAGTCTTTTGAGCTGGCATGGGGGTAAAGGCTCCGGAGGATGGTTGGTGGTGAGCAAGTCCCCGGCTTTTAGCTTCAGATACCCCTCCACCCTAATCTCCACAGCCGTAAAGGGTTGGAGCTCACTACCTCGTACTTCACCGCCTGTGAAGTCAGGCGTTTGGGGACAGATGAGTTGTCATGCGGCTGGTTGGGACTCTGGGGAAATGGCGGAACATTTTTGTGCTTAACGCTTATGTTTTAAAACCGCTCCTGTAGATGTTCTCAGACTTTGGGAGGGCGGAGGACCGACAAGTCGTTTCAAACATTTTTTTTTTTCCCAAGGCCACTAGCAAGGAAGATTTTTTTTTTTAATGTGTCAAAAAGGAGTTTTCTGTCGTAGTTTTGGAGATGCAAATGCAGTTCTGACTGATTGGGTCACCGCCTTGGCCTTCTGCGTCGGTTTTGGGATCTGACAGTTGTGTTTTAATGTAATGTTAGTAAGGATCTTGTAATAAATGCGGGCAATTTTCATATAACATGGCTGTGATGAAATGGTTACAAAATTCGGGGGGAAAATCAGGTTGAGTCAAGTTTTATTTATGTTTTCACGTTACTTGGCATATTTCACTGAAAAACTAGGTCATTCATGTACATACTGGGTTGGCCAAAAAGTTCAGTTTTTTCCTTACCGTGGTTCTAGTAGTGCTTAGTTGTCTTTAACTTCATTGGAAACAACATTGTATTATGACAGCTGTCACATCAGTGTGTGTTCTTTAAAAATCAAAATTGGTTATTTTTGTGTAGTCATCTTAATATTGAAATGAAAGAAAATATGCAACATTTTTGGAGTATTATGCTTTATTATTTCAAGAAAGGTAAGAATGCAACTGAAACACAAAAAAGATTTGTACGGTGTATGGAAACAGTGCTGTGTCTGATCAAATATGTTAAAAGTGATTTGAGAAGTTTCTTGGTATTAATTGACATTTTGGCCAAATAATCCTTTGTTGTGGGGCTGTCTTACACACTAGGAGATGTTTAGCAGCACTCCTGGCCTCTACCCACTAGACGCTAATAGCATGAGAGAGCTGACATACTCAAAATACCCAAATCCCTAAAGTTGTCAGTGACAACAAAAAATGTGACTTTTATTTTACAGAAAAGACGGATGTTTTGGCTAACCCAGTATCTGTATACCCGATTTCCTAAGTATTACCAAAGTTAGTGTTAAATGGCAGGCACTTAAGTTGACTCGGTTGCTGCTTTCCAGCGAGATGCGGAACCCCGAGCCTCTACTATGTGCCAGGCTAATATCAGTACTTTCAAAAAAATGGACCCCTTTCATAAGGCACCTTAATTAAGGATATTATGGATATGGATAATACATAAATTACGTGATGCTGTTTTGTTTTAAAGTGAATTATTTCTGCAGTGAAATTTTATTCCTTCTTAATTTAGGTGTTCACAATGGTCCAGCGTTTGACATACCGTCGGAGGCTGTCCTACAACACAGCCTCTAACAAAACTAGGCTGTAAGTATTACTAAAATTTAAAATACATGTTGTCATTTATTCTGCAAACTGCTGAGCTATCGTCTGTTCTCTCACATTCTAGGTCCCGAACCCCTGGCAATAGAATTGTTTACCTTTATACCAAAAAGGTTGGGAAAGCACCAAAATCTGCATGTGGCGTATGCCCGGGCCGACTTCGCGGAGTAAGTGAGCCTTTTGCTATAAAAAGAGTTAACAGGTTGACGTTTTGAGCATTAATTTCTTGGTATGGGAAAGGTGAGAGAGGGCTCACCCCAGGGGAGGCGAGAAATTTACTAAACACCCCCAATCCAGACCTGCTAAGGATGTAGATTTTCTTTTAAAACCAGTATGACAGATATACTAAAATGACTTTAACATAAATCATTCCCCTTCATAACCTAGTTTAATGTTTGCACTTAACCACTTACTAAAAAAAAAAAAATCCGGCACTGTTTCTGTAAAAGCATCACAAAAATAATCTCAGCATTTTCTTTATGCAGGTTCGTGCTGTGAGACCTAAAGTTCTGATGAGGCTGTCTAAAACGAAAAAGCACGTCAGCAGGGCCTATGGTGGATCCATGTGCGCTAAGTGTGTCCGTGACAGGTAAATAGAGCTCTTAAATCAAATGGGCTTTCTTAAACAAGCATGCTTAATCAGTCATGCTCTTTGTTCCTAGAAAAATGGATGAAAAAAATCATTGGACAAAAGTTGCATACTTCAGGATCCTTCCTAGACTAGGGATAATTGGTGCTGTACAAAAAATGATACTAGTTCAAAATAATTCATTAGGATTTTGACCATCTTTGGTAGGCGTGGAAAATAAAATGACCTTGGTTTTGTAGGGGAGGCAGGTAAGAAACTTCATTGTTGGGGCATTAAGATAGTTGGGGAGTGGGATGTGTTAAAAGTAGGAACAAAATAGATCCAGGTAGTTCTAGTGTAGCTGGAGCAGAGAATAATGGGAGCTGGTAGGCAAGAAAAGTGGGAAAGTCCAAGATCATGAAGGACAGTTTTTAGCTTGATTCTTAAAAATGAGGGAATTGATGGGTTTAAGGAGGGTGGGGAAACATTTAGTATTCCAGAAACTAAAACTGCAGTAGGATTGATGGTGAAATAATTCTTCAACAAAGACGATCCCTTGGGACAGTTTCTCTAGTTTGTGAGAGTTAATGAAAAGACACCCTCTTTAAAACCTGGAGGCTGGATGGGAAAGTTTCAGGTAGACGGCTAAGTCTTTCAGATATGTGGATATGTGAAAGCAGCAAAGACAGGAGTGGAGGCAGTGGAGTTTATGATGGTACCATTTACTCAGCATTTGTATAATGAATACTGTTGCAGGTTCATCAGGGAGTTGTCTGTCAGCTTTCTTGTTTGCTTTGTTTTTTTGTAAAGAAACCAAGACTCGTTGCTTAAATTTATATAGTTGGTCCGGGGCAGCACTGGAATTTATGCCAGGCTTTACTGTGACCCTTGCTCTTAACCCCACTGACTACATTAAATTGCCTCCAAAGACCTAAATGGAAGGATTTGAGAGGTGATGGGTCTTTATAAGTGAAGAAGTTGGTTCAGAAAAGTAGTCGCCCTCAGTTTATTCAGATAGTTCTATAAAGTGGCCTGATCTGACACCAAACTTTGCAAATTCATTTTGCCTTTTAGGAGGAGTTAATTTTAAGGGGATGATAAGGTGTGTTATAGGAATATAAATACATGATAAATACAGCGTCCGCTACAAATAATACTCCTTTTTATTATTACAGATTCTTTTATTATAAAATCACAAGCATGTAATTTGGTAACATAACAGTATCACAGTCAAGCATACTATATGAAATTTTAGGTGAAATGTTCGAATTAAAACTATAAATTATTACATCCGTATTATTACCCTGTAAACACTCAAGCAGGCCTTACTTCCACCGGACCCTGTATAACTTCCATGAAATGCAGGAGAACTTAACTCTGAAGTTGAGGGGAGAAATTACTTGCATCCAAGTGGCTGGAAATCTAGGAATGGCATTTAGGGTGGAACCCGAATGATGAGTAAGTTCAAGAGGTTGAAAGGGCACTGCAGGCAAGAAACACACATAGGTTTGATCTGGCACACTGAGGGAATGAAATAAATAACAAATGAAATTGGGAAGGCACATTGGAGATGAAAGGGTTATACATTTCCAGCGAGAGGAATTTGGCTTTTTACCAATCTTTTTCCCAGACTTTGCCAGACACACTCATATGGGGACAGTTATTAAAAATACAATTCTCAGGCCCTAGGTCCTGGAGAGTTGGGTTTGAATCTAGAACACAGCCTTCAGGTTAGCATCAGCTGTGACGCTGAGTGAGCCTGTGTGGTCTTTGCTTTGTGTAAGTGTAGGGAACTTGTAAGTATCCTGAGTAAGAGTGGCAGCATTTGTATTTTTGTAATATGATTACAGCAGGAATCCCAGGGTTTTGAGTTTAGGCTATTAGGTAACCAGAGGTACCAGTAGGGAACATTGGTGAGATAAGTGTCCGTGGGAATTAAATGAGTGCTTTAGCTCTGGAGGTAACTTTCATTTAACAAATGGTGTAGTACCTGCTGTTGGCCAGTCCCTGTACATTAATGGCAGTGATTGATAAAAATGTACTTTCTCTCTAAATGGAAATTCAAAGTACAGAAATTGCAAATCCTTCCAAATTTAATCTTTATAAAAACCCTGTGAAATAGGTATGAAAGTACTCTGTGCTCTATGACAGAGAAGGTAAGTTACCCAAGATCACAGTGGTTGAGTTGACCTCAGACATTCAGGCTCTAGAATCCTAGCTTTTCATAAAGTGTCCCTTGCTAATATCTTTTACCCCTTGACCTTGGTTCCCAGCACATAACTCCTTTCTGTGTTTTTACTGGAAACTTTCAATAATGTGCTTGAAACATTTTAAGACATTTTGCAAATCAAGTGATGTCATTGGCCCTGGATCCTAATGAAATGCGGTTAAATTTAAGTGACTATAGTAGCAGAGAGCAGCCTACTGTGTTGATGACTGTATAGTTTATCATGACACCTAGGAAGAGTAGGTACTACTGGTATAGAATTGAAGAATTATCTGCTTTAAATGCCAGTGTAGGAAGAGACCTTAGGCTGAAAAGGTCTGTCCATATAATTTCAATTTTTAATTTTTATTTGTGAGTTTATTTACTTTTCTGAATTTCTTCCCTGATAGCTTTGCTTAATTCTTTTCTGGTGCTTTTCCTGTCTTTGTTAAATCACTGTTAGTTGGGTTTTAACTATATTCATTTAATATTTTCCTTTCTAGGATCAAGCGTGCTTTCCTTATTGAGGAGCAGAAAATTGTTGTGAAAGTATTGAAGGCACAAGCACAGAGTCAGAAAGCTAAATAAAGAAAATGAAGCTTCTTTGAGTAATAAAAATAATTAAAACGCTTGTTCTGTTATTTATGTTGTCATTTGTTAGTATACAGGTTAGATATAGTCTATATCTGGGGACTCTGTAATTTCTAAATTTTTACTTTCTCTGAATGATAGTGCTACCAAACAGCAGTTGGGTCCCGCTGCCCGCCGCCACCTTCTAGGCAAAATTCCAGAGGCAAAGGTTTGGTGATGAAGGAAAGGAGTCTTTATTCAGAAGCTACACAGTTTTGGAATAACGGCTTTTCACATGCATTAGTCACTGAAGCCTATCGATTAAGGCTCTTTAACTCTTCAGTTACAGCTTTAATCACTTAAACCTATCGAGGCTAAACTTTTAACACCTTAGTTCTCCTAGCTTTCCCCCTGTTAGTTTTAATTATTCCTATAGGGTTAGTTTACAAACTAAAACAACATGTCATAAAAGCTACACAATTTTGGAAGAATGGCATGCTTCTGCCTCAGGTCGTCCCCTGTAGAACACCCAAAGAAGAGCCCTGCCACCCCAATGCTAGGCTGCGTCCGATGGGAATGCAGGCAGTTGCGGCATTATTGTCCAGGCATCCTCGAGGAAGAGAACCTGCACCTGTCCAAGCCCAACAGGGCTGCTTTTATTTCAAGCCTTCTGTTCCGTAATTCCATGCACTTAAGGCAGTCAGCTTCTCAGCTAATCCTGCCCTAGACTTTACCATTCCCTTGGCAAACTACGGCCCTTCCCAGCTCCCCATTGATCTGATCAGATTTCTCTGCATCAATAGTAATGCAGTGATTTTCAACCTTTTCTGTCTCATGGCACATGGAAAAGTACCAAAATTGTGGCACACCCAAAAATGTAACTGCTGATCTGACAAAATAGGTATAATTCTGATTTACAAAAAAAATTTAAAAATCAGGTGCAACCTTTTTACATGACCTATATATGGTTCAAGAAAGGGCATTCACACTAAATGGCTGTTGTGTTGGCTGTTGTTGGGTATTGTACATTTTAAAATTTTAGTGGCACACCTTTGAAAACCACAGTAATGAGGTTAGTGATAGCTAGAATATTTTATGGTAACTATAAGACAAGTGAGCAGAGTGGCCATTATATCTGAATGTCTGAATACCACTTGGGTCATTCACATAGCTCCCTCAACAAAATTTGTAGGACAGAAACCACAGTGTCCAACAAGTTGTTTGGATTGGAATTGTTTTACATCATTAAACCCTCTTTCCTTAGTTTATTTTCAAAATGGTCTATTTGGAGGGTGAAACTCAGCAAATGTGAACTCCTGTATACAAGGCCTCGTCATAGGTGTCATGAAGTTCAAATTCAGATACATACTGGATGCTTAATGCAGATTAGAACATTAGACTAATAGACCTTGGTATACTGGGTGGCGCAAAAGTAGGTTTCCTGTTTGTATAGAAAATTATTCAATAATAGAGTGATCTGAGGCACTCATAACTGTAAACCCACTTTTGCCCCACCGCGTATTTTCTCTGAACTATGTAATACTGTTTCTGACAACTCAATAATGTAAAACTGTAAAGATTTTAGTAGTTCATTCTTAGAGTGCTGACACTCTACCAGGCATCTATCCAAGTATTCTACATGCATAAATTCTTTTGAATTGTCCCCCAAGACCATTTTTTCAAGCCATGTCAAGCTTATTTCCAATCGAGAGTAGAGAGGAGCCCCAAGGCTACTTGCACAAGCCAAGAAATCTAGAAACTGAGCTGAAAAATTCCGCAAATTTGGACTCATTTTCCTTAGATGTTGCTATTGGCCTGGTGTCTTATGCAGAGGAGCGTTTCCTCTTTATAATAAATTCAGTTCCTTTTTCTAAGGAAGGAAAAAAACCTTCCTGGCCGCGAACGGTTTTCATTGTACCACACTGCCACCTAACTTCTTTGGTAGATTTTTAATCAACATTTTGCAGAAGAGAATAAGTTGGCTAGGCTGGCATTTGAACTGAGGCAGTTATAAATTTCATTTTAGCAATACTGATAGCACCTCTATAGTGATACCTAACACCTATTTGCCATGTGCTGACACATCAAAACACTTAATTACTTTTAGTCTTCCCAACCCCCCTGTGACACCTGTATTATCCTCATTTTATAAATATTACACAGATGGTGTAATATTACCCATTAGAACTTTTGCACATGTATTTAGGGAGTTGAAATTGAATGACAGCTCATCCCCAGTAAATACTTTGGCACAAAAAATGATACTGAGGCCCCTATTTACACTGTCTCAGGTGACAGATCCATCATGTTTTCCCCAACTGCCTTTCCAATCAGACTGTTAAGCAACCAGAACAATACAATTATTTTGAATAATGTTTAATCACAATACAAAAGACTTTTAGTAGGGATGTAATTGAAAAGCATTGGACTCTGAGGTAGATTAACATCTTGTTTCTCCATGATTTAGTGGAGCTGAGAGATGCTGCATGGGCCAGTTTTGTGATCATGCAGTGTGTTTGGTATAAGAATCAAAAGTTGGCACTTTTCAAAAAACACTCAATACCTTAAAATTTATATTCATTTATTTAATTGTTTTGTAAACTTATCTAGTTTTGGAAAGGCTTGAGATATAATTTTTAATAATAGCCGTGGAGGGAAAGCCTCCATTTGCCCTCAGGGATCTTCCCTTCCCACCGCACACATTTCAGTAAACAACGTGGCTGACCCGGGTTCTAATGTGAGGACTATCAAGTTTCACTAAAACAAATGGGTTAACTTAGAAATTTGAGAAAACTGAAGCATTAAAGTTACACACTTTTCAAAAAATCCTTCATGTTAAGTGGTTTAACCTTTTCCAAATTTGAAATGTTTTCACTTTTCCTATAAAACATCTTTGGAGACAATTTAGAAAGTATGGAAAAAGAATGAAAAAAATCCCCTTTAATTTCAGTATGCAGATAAACATTTTTACAGTTTGATGTCTCCCCATTTTGTTTTCTAGGTGTAACAGACATTTTAAATCAAAATTGGAAGCATGCTTTATATATAAATTTTCAACACTTTTTCTGCCCTTAACCTCTGTGAACCTATTTCTTTTGAAAAACTATTTCAGTGACTGAATATGCCATAATTTAAATGTTCCCATTCTTTTGAATATTTGGGCTATTTCTAATATTTCTCTATTTTAACACTTCTGAGCATTCTTATACATCTAATTCATTTAAGCTTTTTTAAAAATGCATAAGCTGGCATTAAAGACAGTACTTCAATAGTCAAGTTTAATTATTGCAGCTACAATGATGTCTCCTAAAAGTCTTAGTCTGCTCAGGTTTCCGTAACAAAGCACTGTACACGGGGTGGCTTGAACAACAACCATTTATTTTCTCACAGTTCTGAAGACGGGGAAGTCAAGGTGCTGGCAGATTCAGTTTTTGGTGAGGGCTCACTTCATCGCTCTCAGAGAGCCGACTTCTTGCATCCTCACATACTGGAAAGCAGGAAGAGAAGCAAGCTCTCTTGTCTCTGCTCTTACAAGAGCACTAAAGCCATGATGAGGTTCCAACATCATGACTTAATTACCTCCCAAAGGCCCCCATCTCGTAATACATTGGGGATTAGGGTTCCACTGTATGAATTTAGAAGGAACACAAACACATAATACTAACACATTTCACAACCATAACACTAAGGATGTGAATTCTGCCTGATTAGTGACCATTTCTTCACCTGTGTTAGTTTAGCTGCTTATGTCCTTGACCACAGGCCGTACTTCACCCTCCCTTTGCTAACTGTCCAGATCCAGTTCTCTCCTCCCACCCGGACGCTCACAGGAGTGAAGGGTTTGAGATGTGCTGCGGAAGTATAGAATACCATAAACTGGTGTGAACTTAGCGCCAACTCTGTCTAAGTGACCAAAATGGATTCTGCACCGTTCTAGGGTTTTATTTTATTTTTTTTTTAATTTTTATTGAATCCAGTTCTTTGTATATGACTTGAAGTATTTTTGACAGGTTCCTAAAAAGACATGTGAACGTAGTCAGTGGTTCCTTTTTAAAGTCTAATGTTTCTCCTTCCATTGAATTGCATATAGATTCTATTAGAAGAATGTGGGGTGAAAGGTAAGGAGAGTGTTTCACCCTTAAAAGCAGAAAATATTCATATGTTTACATAAGTGAATCAAGTTTATTTTCCACAGTGTAATAACATAGACTTTTTACTCTAATGATTTGGAGTTTGGGCTCCCAGAACTTTGACAGGCAGGGCTGTCTCCAGCTTTAACTGTATGCTATTTTATCTTACTAACTAAAATCATATGCAGCCATACCTTAGAGACATTGTGGCTTTGGTTCCCGACCCCACCACAATAAAGCAACTATCACAATAAAGCGAGTCACATGAAGTTTTTTGATTTCCCAGTGGATATAAACTTATATTATACTGTAGCCTCTTAAGTGCATAATAGCATTATGTCTAAAAGGTGCACATACCTTAATTTAAAAAATACTTTATTGCTAAAATTCACTAACCATTATCTGAACTTTCAGCAAGTCCTAATCCTTTTTCTGGTTAGAGACTTACCTTCAATTTGTAAAAAAAACGCAGTGTCTGTGGACAGTAATAAAGTGAGGCACAATAAAACAATGTATGCCTCTACCAGTCTGCAGTCAGATTGTGAAACAGGGCTGAATATTATGATTTTTCTCTGAGTTAGATTACTTACTGCTAGTTAAAGGTCAATAATTATTAGATATTACCAATAGAACCAGTGGTGTGTGGAACCAGCTCATCCTGGCTGTCAGAGCCAATTGCGTCTCTCTTTCCAACTCTGTGTTGTGATGTCAGATCGGTACCTTGAAATTGGCATGACGGAAGTAGTTACACTTGGGAAATCAGCAAACTATCTTTGTGAGTTTCCTTTCTAAAGGATAAGATTCACAATACTTCCAGATCAAAAGATGCTTTCTGATTTCTCAAATATTAGCTACTCAAATTTGAATAAATTTTAAATGTGTCTGGATAATTTGAATGATTATATAAATATTTTTTACCATTCATTGACATTCTTTTATAATTTGCCTTAGCTTTCATTCATCCACTCAACAAATATTTATTAGAAACTACTATGTCCCAGAAGCTGTGCTGCTGGGCATATATTAATACAATTGTCAACAAAGCAGACTCTTACCCTGCTCTCATGGTACGTAGGGGAGATCATGTTATATGAGGATACAAATACATTTTTAATTGCACACATTAGGTTGAGAATCATAAAAAGAAAGTACACAGTGATATGAAACAGTAAGAATGGAATCTCCTGGGAAGTTAAGAGAGGCTTTTCTGAGAAAGTGATATTTAAGCTCAGAGCAAGAATAAATATGTTAGCTGGGTGACAAGGAGGGAGAACATTCCAGACACGAGAACCAATGTGTAAATGTCTTAAGAAAGAGCTTTTTTTTTTTAAACAAAAAGTAGTTTATGCAACCCAAATCACCCTCAATATTTAGAGCCCAATTAATCTGTCATATGCGAACAAATTGCGAATCACTAAGAAGAAACATCCCTGTTAGCAAATAGCTTTTAGTCACCTACAAGGCCCCCAAAGATCTGTGCCATCTTTTCCTCCCTAAGGGAGACCAGTGAAGGAGAAGCTTTCTTAAACTTTTTATTTTCGTGAGGAACGAAGACACCCACTCTACTCTGCATTAGAGGATATTTTAATTATACAATCGCCTAGATACTTTAGGCGATCAACCTACGATTAAGGAGGAAAAGATCAAAATAATTGACTGAATTCCCTGGATATTCATTCAGCTTCTGTGTTCCTTGACCTGTGCAAATAGCCTGAGGGTTCTGCCGTTTCTTCTCTCTCTCTCTCTCTCTCTCTTTCCCTCTCTCTCTCTTTCCCTCTCTCCCTCCCTCTTAGAAATAAGCTTACAGCTTGACATGCCTAAAGAACAAGTAATTTTGAAGAAAAGTCAAATGTTTATTGCATCAGCCTAAGCTGTACAAAGACTATAAGCTCTGTGGTCTACTGCAATTACTCACTCTAGCGATATGTGTGGAAGCAGCCAAAGACAATACTTTGTAGATGGTTAGGGCTGTATGCCAATCAAGCTTTACTTACAGATGCTGATATTGGGTTAGATTTGGTCTGCAGGTTCTAGTTTGTGGACCTTCCCTGTTCTAGATGACCGCTGCCTCCAGCTCCATGTGATGGCAGCTGCATGAGAAGCTTCAAGCGAGACCAGCAGAAAACTGCCTTGTTGAGTCTAGGCAACCCAAAGGTTGTTCTGACCCATTAAATTTTGAGGCGGTTCGTTACATAGCAATATACCACCAAAACAGTGGTACAGTGCAATGGTCTTTAAGTTTTTTTCTTGCTTGCATATCCTTTAAAGAATTTTGAAAAGTATATAGACCCTTGCACATTTTTGGATTATCATCTAAACCTTGTCGTTATAAATTTAAATTGCGAAAAAGGATGTAATTTCCAGCATAATAAAATATGAATATTTTTAAAAGCCTGTTCTATCACTTTAAAAATACATCAAATAGAAGCTACACAGCAACCATTAAAAAAAGAAGAAGAAGAAGAAGACAAAGACAGGAATCAGCTCTTTTAACAGTTGGAAGTTTTATATTGTAAGTCTTTTCCTGATTGGTAATTCCCACCATTCTATTTATAAGAAAGAAAAAGCAAAAGAGGGAGGCATGAGTCTTGCCATCCATTTGTCCTCTGGGTGAAATAAGGCACTACTGCCTTTTCATCTGTATTTTCTTTGCTTCCCTCTGAAGGAACTCTCTCTCTCTCTCAGGAGTAATCCATTCTTTGACATTTGGGGCGAGATGAAAGAGGTGAGGATGTTAAGTGAAAATTGTCATCATTCCCTCCCATCCCATTCTACATTATATCTGAATTTAGGTCATCCAAATGTCTAGTCCAGCGTCTAACATCTGCCTTATGTGTGCAACAGGGAGAGACACAAAGCCTTGCCACTGGTTTTTTATTTCTTTAAAATCAATCAGTCAAGCATTGTTTATAATTCATTTACTGCCTATAAGGAACTATTCCAGGCACTGGGATAAACAAGATAGACAAAAATCCCTGCCTCATAGGAGCTTACATTTCAATGAGGGGAAACAGACGTGAATGAATAAATGAAAGAATGAGTAAGTGACTATATGAAATATATGGTATGACATACATGCTATAGATTCTGAGACAGATAAAGCAGGGAAAGGGAATAGAATGCAGGAGAAAGCAGAGGGTTGCAATTTAAATAGTGGTGTGAAGGAAAGCCTCCCTGAAAAGGCGGCATTTAACAAGCCATAACGGCGGTGAGGAAAGACCACGAGGATATCTGGGAGAGGGCATTCAGAGTAGGGAATAGTCTGGAGGCAAGAGGGTGCCATGTGGCCGGACTGGAGGAGCAGATGAGATCAGGGAGTTAACAGGGAGCCAGGTTATATTGGTTTTTATCGCTCCCTGTTTGGACCACTACAGACCTTAGACCTGGGCTAGAGAGACCTCTGCCCTGAGCCCCACATTTTAGAGGACCTGATCTGGCTTCCCCCTGGCAATACCCCTCCCAGTATGCAAACAGGACTGAACGTATACTTACTTCCCTTTTACACCCCCACATGGGGTGTAAGTACATGCGGCCCCAGAAACCCCTATCCAAGGCACCCAAGTGCCCTCCCTGGGCCTGAGCATTCCTCCCTAGCCTGTCTGTCAGGGAGGATTGAGCCCCTGAGGTGCTCACCCAAAACCAGAGGGTGGTGGCAGGGGCCATGAAAGGAGCTTGGATATGTGGGCCGAACTGTCCACCTACCTGCACGTGAAACTCCCTAGGTAGGGAGCAGAGCTGGAGGCCTGGCCCACAGTGGGCTGTGCAGGGAACAGGCTGCTCCTGCATGTCCACCATGTTCAGACAAAACCTCTGAATAGCTCTAGATTCTAATGTTGAACCCAGATTTACAGGCCTTTGGAAAGTATGTTTGTCCAAGCGGGAGGCCAGAACTTATCTTTTTGAACCATTTGTTAGTTTGATTTATTAGTGTTTACACATGGTATTTGACATGACATTAGACATCTACTTGTTCTCCTGTGCCAAGTCTTGTGAAATGTTATAGGCAGGTCATTGGCTCTTGGGTGGACGGACAGCCATCAAAAGTGCTTTGCTTATAGGAGGCTGGACTTAACTCCAGTATTTAAAGTTGTCCATTTACTTCCCTCAAAGTTTATATGCACCCATTCAATGCACCATGGAGCACCAACTGGGTGTGAGGTTCTCTTTCTTTTGTAAAATGGAAGAAAAATGATTGTAAAAGGGAGAGACAGGAGATCAACAAGTACACAGGGAAGCGATAACCTAGAAAATAGTTCCCTTAAAACTAGCGATGCCCCAGCACATCTTAGGGTGTCTTCAGAGACCCTGGAGATTGAAGGTACGAAGTACCAAATTTGAAGATCCCTGATTTAGTAGGAAGAGCATTTATACTTGAAGCAAAGAGGTCTTGTCTATATATAGTCCTGGTTTGCCACTAACTACTTCTGTTATCTTGGTTAAGTCACTTACCTGCTCTGGAAGGTTAGATTAGTGGGTTCATTAATTCATTTCATTCGTCCTGGTAATGAATTAAGCGTCTACTGTGCTTCAGGCCCTGGATGCAGCTCTGAAGCTCAGTACAAGGCCACCAGGGCCCTCCAGGATCTCACCACCTAGCTGTTTAGCTCAGCCGTGTATGCTTTTTTTCCCCTCCATTTTTAAAAATTGACTTTAGAGAAGAAGAGGAAGAGAGAGAGAGAAACATTGATTTGTCATTCTACCTGTCCATGCATTCATTGGTTGATTTTTGTATGAGCCCTGACCATGGGTCAAACCTGCAACCTTGGCTTATTGGGACAATGCTCTAACCCACTGATATACCCAGTCCAGGCAGGCCATGTATGCCTTTTAATAAATTAGTTTAAATGACTGTTTCAAGCCAATGGCTGGCACCTATGCAGAATTCTGGAAATTCGTTGGGGTACTGATGCAACACATTCTGTAATGTATAGGACGGTCCTCTCAACAAACCGTCCCAAGTCCTACATTACTCTCCAATATCCAATTAAGTTTTTTTGTTGGTGAGAAACCTGTTTTTTATTATCGAAGCCATAGTAAACTCCATTTAAATATATATAAAAAGTGTTTTTTGCATGGTTTTAATAAATACTGAATTTTCCAGGAATGCACCATCTAAAACCAAGGGAGATTATATTTTTCTTCTGAACATTATCTGGAGAAATTCAGCATTTTCGAAAAAAGAAATATCAAACCATAAAACTTTGATCTCCTGCAAGGTAATCCAATACTCCCAATTTTTAGGAAAAAAAGAAAAAACCAAAACCTTCTAAATGTATGGATGAATGTGTTGATTTACATTTTTTCTTAAATCTTCGGTGCTGAGTATTGTTTGCACAAAATCTGAGTAACAATAAATTAAATCGTGCATAATATAATCTATTGTATTCTGAAAAGTGTACCGTGGTTTCTAAATGTTTTGCTTTCTAAACAAGTTAGAGAACTGTTACTATGGGCTATTGGGAGGCACCAAGGAGTTTTAAGTACATTAGCATTTAGAAAGTTCTCCGTAATGGCATGAAGAATTCACAGTAATTAATTCAACAAACATTAACTGTGCACTGGGTGTACACCAGGCACCATGCTGGCACTGACCCCGAGAGAATTCCTGGAGTATACACAGTCTCCCATCTCCTCAGCCGCCCTTCCTTGCCCCTTTCTTTCCACACACACAAGCCTGTGGCTTGACACTGCAGACAAAGCGTAAGCTCCACTCTTTACCCGTTATGGGCCTTGAGAAGCTACTTAAAATTCTCCGAGTCTCTGTTTCATGAACCCTCAAAATGGGTATAAAAGTAACTATCTTCCAGGATTGTCGCAAAGATTAAATGTGCCTAGTGCTTAGTAGGTACTTAATAAATGCTAATTCTGGGTCTCTTTCCATCTCTCCTCAGAACACACCTGCCATCAGCCACCGTGTGAACATAAATCAGCGTGTGTTCCCTGTGGACGGTGTACACTTTAGCTTTATAGTTACTGATGGTGGGTTGAAAGACCAGCTTTGGCTAAAGAAATTTCAGAAAGGTGAAGCTGAGAATTCAGTCTGCGGGAGTCAAGGATCTCTCTATCAAATATAGATACAAAGCTAATAGGTAACATCAAGGATGCGTCAAGGGTGAAGTGCACACTGGGATTGCGACCTCTTTACAAATAGTTATCAGGGGCTCAAGTAAGGTTTATCATATGGAATTTCTATTTCTGTTTTAAACACCTGAGCATTATGATACAGACAATGGCTCTCACACTTTAGATTCACTTAAGAATCTGCTGGGGAGATGGTTAAAATGGAGATTTCTGAGCCCCATCTAAGACTTTCTCAATCAGAATCTCTGAAAGTTGAGCCAGAAACCTGCATTTTAAGAAGCTAAAATGGATCCTGGCCTGCCCTTTCACAAAATAATGCTACACAATACAATGTATAGATGATGCTTTATAGAATTGTACAATTAAAACCTATATAATTTTATTAACCGATGTCACCCCAATGAATTCAATTGGAAAAGATATGGTAGAAGGCATATGTGACTTAGTGTTTGACAAATATGGGTTTAAATAAACGTTAGGTCCACCATTAACCAATTAGGTGACTTTGAGCAAGTTTCTTACCCTCTATACCCTTTAGTTACCTCACCCACGAACTGAAGAGAATATAACTTCAGAGGTTCTGTGGGCTCAGTGAAATGTCCTGTGTTACCCACACCGCAGAATGGGCGATCCTTTCCTGCTTCCAGCACAAGACCTGCCTTATTATATGCTTATGCGGAAACAAAGTGCATCAAGATGGCCACAATGAAATCTTCTCATTTCGAATGATTAAAGTGATAATGTTGGAAATAAACCAAAATGTCAAGTGATATCTTATCCTCCTATATCATGTTTTACCCAAAATGATTTTTCTCTTTGTAAAGAAATACACGCACACACATACACACCCCCCCGCTGGAAATGCCAAGCTGTATTTGATTAGTTCTGGGCAGAAGCACGTTAGGGCATCTGAAAACCACAACTGGAGACATCTATTCTGATGGGCCTAATGCTCTGGGTATTTCCTTTCAAAACCAAACTTTGGGGAAAAGTACTTTGATATAATGTACATATGGAAATATTTTACAGCATTCTTAAAAAGTTAGATATTTTATTCAGTATATATATAAAACATACTTTTCTCTTCAACGTGTGCAAATGTGGTCATATCAATGTCTTAAAGGGTCTCTTGTCATTTCTGAGCTAGAATTGTTTTGTTTTGTTTTGTTAAATCAACGTAAGTGTGTATGAAAGAGCAAAATTGACAGCCGTGGAGACAGTGGTCTTTTTCTCTGGGCTTCTGGCAGCCAGCAGGAGCAGCTGCTGTTCAAATGTACCCCAAATACCTTACCTCTGGAAAGATAATTTCTAGAGGTGAGAAGGCACTTTGATTTCTCATACCCTCTGAAAGGTGTCAGTGGGGGATGCTGGTGGTGTGGTTGGCCATTTACACAGGCCCTTGGTTCTGAGGCCGCATTTCACATGTGCAACCAAATTGCAATCTGGGTTCTGGTTCAAATTCTTTTGAAAAGATTAAAGTCTGTTGTTTTAAATGCCGTTCCTAATCTTGTAGTTAAAATTCCATGGAAAATATTCTTCATCACAAGAATCTATTAGTAGTGACTACTTTCAAGGGAGGAGGAATGGCAAGGGAGAAGATGATAAGGGGAAGATGGCATTTGATTTTCATATTTTTATCACTTGTACTCTGAATTTTAGAACTGAACATTTAATCTTATTTTTAAACAGAACAAGGATTGTCTCTATGGTGGTGTTGTAGGTCCCTCTTGTTATTGATTCTTTATAAATGTCTGAATTGAAAAATGACATCTAAAGAATTTACTTTAAAAACCCTCACTAGAGGGAAATTTAACTAGACCCCAGTATTCTTTAAACTCTTAAGTTATATTATCAGTTTATTCTCTTGAATAAAAAATAGATCTTTTCTGTTACATTATCAAAAATACTAATAAACTTTATTTTACTCGCCAAAAAGCCTCACTAGAAATTATTCCTTTTACAAAAAAATTTAATAACCAAAACATGCCAGATGAGTACACATTTCTTTCTCTCTCTCTCTCTCTCTCTTTTTTTCTTTTTTGCTTTTTATAAGATATATAATTTGCAAGGCAACTAGATGTAAAAGAACATATTCTGGTTTTCATATTTTATTCATCTGAAAATGTTGCTTTCACAAGATTTTTCTTTCATCATTAAAAGAGTAAACCATTTGCATGTTAAAGATCTGCTTGACTGCCCTGGGAAGCAGGCTTTTCCATTTGTGTAATGTTTGATTGCACTTATTTGATCACAGCATTGAGATGAGTTTCTTTTAAATAAGCTTGCCTCTTCACTCTGCTTGCATACATAGTTTGAAAATCTCCAGGTATTGAAAATACATCTTGGCAAAGTTAAAATTGTACAGGACTGTGATTCCTATAAAAGGGAACTCCTGCCCTGCTGTGGCCACAGAAAGGAATTGCATGTGGGCAGCTAGAAAAACTCACAGCTTTGTCACTTTTCTGAACCCATGCCCAAATGGAACTGCATCAGCTTTGCAGGAAAGGTAAAGAATGTGCAGATTACCGTTATTTTCCTTTAAAACTTTTAATAGAAAATACATGAATGTGTGTACATATTACAGAAAATTCCTTTCATACCCAGCTGGAAGGATAAATTCTATATTAAATCTCTACTATTATTTTTAAAATTCCCATCCACTTCTCCCCTCTGCAGTCTGGCTTCTCCTGACACCATGCTACTGAAATTAATGCATTAATTTGCCAAACATTTATGAGCATCGATCATGATACCATGTTACCAGGCTGTGCCCAGTGCCTTCTGTTCGGTTTCCCCCCACCTGACTAGCTGGGAACTCCCCGCTGAGCCTTCTACCTGGCGCCGCTCTCCCGTGGCTCCTCTGCTCCTTTGGTCATGCTGTGTCTACTCTGTAGTCACCTCATAATCACCTAGGTGCTTCCCTGGGCATCATCTTCAGCTCTCTTCCCTCTCCCTCTTTTACCGTTAGCCTGTGAATCCCTATAATTAGAGCTACATTTGGTGGGTATGTGTGGACATTTTTCTGGGAAGCGAGCTCATATTTTTTATCAGCTCCCCAAAGAGATCCATGACCCTTCCAAACAAAACCCTTGCCTGCTCCATCTCATGTTTCAGCAAAGCTTATCCACTGATCTGACTCCCGCTACCACCCAGACACTGCTGACTCTTGTATTTCTAACCCTAGCTAGCCACTTCGCCAACATTGCCAACGTCCCCTCCTGGAGGGTCTTTCTCACCAGGCAGAGGGCAGGACCTCAGCTTCCCAATCCTTGCATCTCCCTCCGAGAGGCTTTGAGTAAGTTGGGATTGATAAGCAGGGTGTGCACATATGATCAGAGTCCCTGGGGAGAAGCAACTCTACTCCACTTGACTCTTGCTTTCCACCAAAGCGCTACTTGACCATGGCCTTTCCCCCTGTTACCTCCTCTGGCCCCAGGAACAGCCTTCTTTTTTAGTCCAGCTCTTGGACTCAGCTGTAGAGTTGCCGGGGGGCGTTACTACGCAGTACATTTACATCATAGTCCTCTCTTTTCAGAGAGACCAAGCCTCATATCCAACAGTCGATTAAATTCAACGGATTCTACCTGCTGTAGATCTTCTATAATCTTTCTGTTACCATCATTTTCCCTATGCCCTCTCCTCATTCCCACAGGACCGCAGGCACTCATCATATCTTAATTGGGCTCTCACATTTAGGTCCTAAAAGGCCTTTCTGCCTCATGTCTTATTGTCCCACCCATCTTCCAAATGCACAACTGATTATTTCTATTAAAATAAATCTTTTAATGTTATCAACCTAACAATTTATATAAAATCTAAATTCATCATGAAATTGAAAGACCCTCCACCATCATGTTTTATCCTTCCCTCTTGTTTTTTTAAATTATTTTTTATTGATTATCTTATTACAGTTGAACCAATTTTCCCCCTTTGCACCCTTTCACCCAGTACCCCCCACTTCCTTAAGCAATCCTCACCCCCTTAGTTCATGTCCACAGGTCATGCACATAAGTATTTGGCTTCTCCATTTTCTATACTGTACTCTACATCCCCGTGTCAATTCTGTAACTACCAGTTTGTACCTGTTAATCCCTTCACCTTTTTACCTATTCCCCCAGTGCCCCCTCCCATCTGGCTGCCATCAAACCATTCTCTGTATTTATGATTTTTGTTTCTATTATGCTTGTTTGCTTAGTTTTTCAGCTTCAGTTATTGATAGATATGTATTTATTGCCATTTTATTGTTCATAGTTTTGCCCTTCTTTTTCTTAAATAAGTCCCTTTAACATTTCCTATAATAATGGTTCAGTGATGATGAACTCCTTTAGCTTTTTCTTGTCTGAGAAGCTCTTGATCTGTCCTTTGATTCTAAATGATATCTTTGCTGCGTAGAGCGTTCTTGGCTATTGGTCCTTGCTTCTCAACACTTTGAATATTCCTTGCCAGTATCTCCTAGCCTGCAAAGTTTCTTTTGAGAAATCAGCTGACAGCTTTATGGGAATTCCCTTGTAGGTAACTAATTTCCTTTCTCTTGCTGCTTTTAAGCTTCTCTCTTTATCTTTAACCTTTGGCTTTTTAATTATGATATGTGGGTCTCTTTGTAGCCATCTTGTTTGGGACTCTCTGCGCTTTCTGGACTTGGCATGTCTATTTCCTTCGCCAAATTAGGGAAGTTTTCTTTCATTATTTTTTCAAATAGATTTCCAGTTTCTTCCTCTTTCTCTTTTCCTTCTGGCACCTGTATGATGTGAATGTTGGAAGGCTTGAAGATGTCCCAGAAGCTCCTTACACTATCCTTTTTTGTTTTTTGTTTTTTGTTTTTGTTTTTTTTCTTCTCATTGTTCTGATTGGTTGTTTTTTGCTTCCTATGTTCCAAACCATTGATTTGATTCTTGGCTTCATCCACTCTATTGTTGATTCCCTGTAAATTGCTCTTTATTTCAATTAGTGTATTTTTCATTTCTGACTGCATCTTTTTTATGCTATTGAAGTCCTCACTAAGTTCCTTGAACACTGTTATAGCCAGTGTTTTGAACTCTGTATCTGACAGATTGCTTATTTCCATTTTGTTTAGTTCTTTTCTGGAGTTTTGATCTGTTTTTTCATTTGGGCCATATTTCTTTGTCTCCTCATTTTGGCAGTCTCCCTGTGTTTGTTTCTATGTATTAGGTTGAGCTGCTATGACTCCCTGTCTTAGTAGCATGGCCTAATGTAGTAGGCGTCCAGTAGGGTTTAGTGGCACTGCCTGCCCTATCACCCAAGCTGGGTACTCAAGGTGTACCCTCCATGTGTGCTGAGAACATCCTTCTCTTGTAGTTGAGTTTTGATTGCTGTTGGCAAGTTAATGAGAGGGATTTACCCAGGCCAGTCAGCTACAAGAACTAGCTGTGACCACTAACCACCAGCCTCTGGCCTCCATGGTAGATCAGCTGTGCAGGGGCAGGGTGACAGTGCTCTGATGTGATCTGAAGCTCTCCACTAGGTACGCAGACTCTGGTATTTCTCCAGTGGCACAAACCCAGGTCAGTCACCTTCTGTGTTCTGCCCAGGGCCACCCTGCATGAACTATAAAGCAATCTGAGATGGCTGTTACTTGTGCTGGGCTTGGAGGTTCCCGGGCAAAGCCAAACTGTAAACCTAGGCTAGCTACTGCTAGTGCCAGGCCTATGGCCACTTAGCAAGGGGTATGGGGTCTGGGGGCTCCCTGAGGCTGACTGTTGCTTGTTTGAGGGCTTAGAGACACCATTCATATGGAAAAGCCACTGTTAACAGCTTGGGTGGGCTTTTAAGCTGGGTGGGGAAGGGTCTTAAGGAATCCCAAGAGTACGGCAAACAGTGTTAGCCAGGTTCTGGAGTCTCAGATATAGCACCTGCTTGCTGGCTCTGCGGCTCTGTGGGCATGGGTTCAGAAAAGCAACAATGGCCTCTGCCTGTCTTTCTGCCTGGGAGAAAGCTGTACCCCAGCTCTTGCCCTGCTGTCAGACACTTCACTTCCTCCCAGTATGCCACTGGTACCTTTCAAGCTGCTACCGTGGTGCTGGAGCTCAGAGGGAGAGAGACTGGGTAAGTATAGATGCAGGTTCTTTAAGAGGAACTGCATGGGACCCCAGAAGTTTCTTTCACTGACTTTATCACACTGGCTTTTGTAGCCAAAAGTTATGGGGACTTAACTTCCTGGCACTAGAATCATGGGTGTGAAGACGTGGTGTGGGGCTGGGACCCCTCACTCCTGAGATATCCCTTCTGAATTTTTATCCACCATGTGTGGGTGTGGGACCAGCCTATTCCACATCCCTACCCCTCCTTCCAGTCTGGATGGAAGTGTTTTCCTTAATTCTGTAGTTGTCAGACTTCTATTCAACTCGATTCCTGATGGTTCTGAGTGATGGTTGGTCTATAATTTATTTGTAATTTTGATGTGGTTGTGCCAGGAGGCAAGCTATGTTTACCTAAGCTGTCATCTTACACCATTCTTTATTAATTTCAGTTTAGAGAAATTTCACACTATGGCAGTACCATCCAAGCTTCCATTGCTAGCAGAATGTGGCACTAAGATTCAAACCTCTGTCTGCAGTCTGCTTCCAGGGTCCAGGCAGTTGAAGTGAGCAGGGCAAGGGGGATGGGGCAGGGCCACCAGGGCAGAAAGCCCCAGGTGCCTAGCAATGGGCAAAACTGGGGAAACGAGGACCTCGCCCCCCAGGGTAACCTTTTCTCCCCTAGCAAATGCACTTTATCTTTCCTTTTTGTATCATATCTCCATCCTTTCTCTCTTTTCTGTTTTACACAACTACTTGTCTTCCCTTGGACTTTTCCACATCTCTGCTTTTGCTCAGGCTGGTTCTCATGACTGAAAAATCTTTCCCCAACGCTTACGGAATCTAGCTCCTTCTTTAGTGCTCAGCTCAAAGGTGAGCTCTTCTGTAAACCTGCCTTTTTCTACCTGTGAAAATAAATCACTCCTGTCTTGAAAGTCTCAAGGCAATTGGTCCAAGCCATAAGCATGAGCTTTCCAGATAGCTGACATTGACTGTGTGCGTGTGTGTTTCTCCTCTGATTAGAATGATGGTTTCTGAGGGCAGGAATCAGACTCTGCTTATCTTGCCCCCTCCCCATGCCCCAGAGCCCAGCACATAGAAGAGAGCTTGTCTCTGCTCCATGCTCTATAGGTGCCTGAACATAAGGAGAAATAAATGGCAGGTGTTATCATCACCAGCACTACTGCCTGCCCTTGACGGTTCCCATCTCTCCTGAGGAAGAGAGAAGAGTGTGAGATGCTTTCAGAGTACACCGCCATGTCCACAAAGCAGGTATTAAGATATAGAAAGGAGCTACGAGATAGAAAAGAAAGAAGATAGTAATGAATACATTTTTCTTTACTTCTTACCCAGTAAGTTACTCCTCTGTAGTGAGCAGCAAGAATGGTATCCTGATTGGCATAGTGAGAGCTGTTCTGTTTTTGATCAAGCACCCTGGTTGCAATGTGGAGAACACCAGGGCAGGAGATGACGTGGGTCTGGACTAACAGGCGGCGGTGGAGATGGAGAGGAGGGAAGAAACTAAAGAGACATTAAGGAAGTGCGGTTGTTAAGATGACACACTGAAGGATCAAATAAGATGGAAGAGTCAAGGGTTTGTTCACTGATTTATTGAACAAATACTTAATGAGTGCTGCTAGGTATCAGTATTGTGAGAGCTGGAGGGAATTCAGCGATGAAAAACATATTATTGAGTACACTGAGTTTCTGACACTGTCGCTGTCTGTCTAATGATGCATAATAATGGAAACAAATTTGGGAAGCATTGTTACTCATTCTTTACAGAATACAGCAGTGAACAAACTCACTGCTGAGGAGACAGATTTGCTGATGTAAAACCAGAAACAAGATATCTGCTGTGTTCCAAAAAAGTACTGTTTTTAAATTTTATTTTAATTACAAAAGTAATATGTGTTTAGTAAATAAAAATTAGGCAATACATGCAGTTTCAAAGAAGGGAAAAATAATTTGTCATCTTATCATATAGCTACTAATCACCTCTATGTCCCTTTAGACTTTTTTCAACACACAATGCCTAGGAAATACATACAATAACAGACAGGCCAATTCTCTACCTATAATTTTACAGCCTTATTTTCATCACTTAAAACCTATTGTGAACATCTGCTCTTTTCAGAAAATAAAAGTTGATGGTATCATTCTTAATGGTTGCATAGTATCTATTATATGAATGAAATTCATTTACTTAATCCTCTATTTTCAGTTGCGTATTTCCAACATACCAGAAGTAACTGATGATCAGGTGGATTTTTGTTTCACCAGTTTAAAAAATGTCCCTTAAAAATAACATTCCTTGGGACGCACATTAATTCAGTACTACAGTACATAGTTAAGGGTTTTGGTGAATATAGTTCCAGCTAAGCTGACACAATACAGATACAAATCCACCACAATCTATCCCTTGTCAACTTGGTATCCATGTCATTTTTTACCATATTTAATATAATTGTAAAATAAGGGCAATAGCAACTGTTTGCTTTCTCTTAACACAATGCAACTATTTCTCATACAACTGTATCATGCACGTTCCAAAGAGAAAACAAGTCCTTTTATCCATTCTTGAGTAATAATCATCCCTCTTCTAGGGAAGTCATATTCCATATCCAGTAACTTTGCACACAAGGTCATAGCCGTTATTTATATCTACATCCATCTATAGCTACACTCTCCCACCACACATTCATTACTCCCTTTATCCTCAGCAAAACAACCTCCGCTGGTTGTGGTTCCTTGTCTGCTGAAGTGACCTAAACCTTAACTTCTGAAAGGCGGGAGCCGTTAACAGTCCTACCCCTTTTGGGTCCTTGTAGTTTTCCACGGACTTTTATCACAGAATATGGGAGTACTAATAGGTACCTCAGGGGATCGCCTGCATTGGAGACATACTCATCCTCTTCCTTGGTGCCATTGTGTAGTGGCAATCTGATTTCCCGTTGATCATTAGTGTCAGCCCCCCTAGTCAATCCCCCTTACTAGCATTTTGATTCACTGGTATGAGAACGGCAAAATGTCAAGGGGACAGCCTCATCTCTCAGTTTAAAGGAACTAGTGATGTGCCCCTCAGTGGAACTATTCCTCCTTTAAGGCTAAACATTCTAGACCAGTAGAGCCCAAAGTTGTAGGGAATAGGAAGAAAAAATTTCCCTAGGAGATCAATAGAAGTAACAATGAGAGGCACCATTCCCATTTTCTACATTTGACTCCTGGACTTGTGAATTCGGATTCTAAAAAACAAACAAACAAACAAGAAAACCCCAGCATCATTTATTGATCACTGATTTACAGCACAGTGGGGTCTGTGCTGATGTAACTCTCCCACCGCCCAAGATGAGGCCTGCCCAGGGGGTCCCTGGGCAGAGGGAATGTGTATTGTTTAGGGAATGGACTGTAACTCCCTCCTTATCTATTTTTGGGAGCAGCTTCTTGGCCTGTGACTGCTTTTTGACCTTCTCTTTCTGCATGTACACGGTGAGATAATGTAGTTTAGAGTAACACGCATAGGACATGCACCTCCTTTGTCTGGGAGCCCTTATAATGAGCCTCAGACTGGAGGAGGCATGGTTTCCTTTGCACCGACCCACTGCCATTAGTGCGCTCCCCTGTAATGTGAGTAATATATGGCATGTCCACATCTGCTAGTCCTTTGGGTGGTTTTTTTGGAATATTATGAACACTTAAGCAATCCCCAGTTTGGAGCTCCTGTGTTACAACTGCACCTGGGAAGATATTGTCCCAGCTGATATCAGAAGTGAGTTTTCAAAAGGCTATTCCATACAGCTGCTTCAAGGTAATGGGCCACATGTTAAGATCAGTGAATTTCATGAACATGAACCAATTGCCACAATTCACTTGCTGTCAAAGAAGTTCCTAGGCCAGAAGCAATGCTGTGTGTTGTATCATATGATGAATAAGGCATTCCTTAAGTCCACACAATAGTGACTTTGGGAGCAGCATTATGGGTAAGGAAGGAAAACTTGTATCCAATGTAAGTGTCTATTTCAGTAAGAATGGAATGCCTCCTAGAAGTGGTCCTGCCATCAGGTGGGTCAGTCATCCTTGGGTTCCTTGCTGGTTACTACTATTGGCAACTTGGGCACTCAGCACTACTCTAGTCAGATCAGCCTTGATGAGTGGAAGTCCATTCAAAACCTCCATCCCTGCTGCCATGGCCACTTCGTCTGTGGGCCCGCTGGGCAAGGACAGTGGTGACTGGGGAAGGAAGATGACGGATATCCATAGGATGGGTGATCTCATCCACCAGATTACGAATATTCTTCTCTACACGTGTTGCTGGTTGGCGAGTATTCACATGGGGGCAAAGAAATCTTTACATTTTGTACCTGCACAGAGAGGTCTATCCACATGCCTAACCTCCAGACCTCCTACAAAATTCCCTAGTTGAATTCTCTGGCCATCCCTCCAGTCAAAGGATTAGCCACTGCCCATAAGTAACTGCAGAAGAGTAACTCTAGCCATTATTCCTTCCAGAGAACATGAATAATCAGGTATACTGCTAAAGGTCTGCCTACTGGGAAATTTTCTCTCATCACTTAACTTACTCCCCCATCCGCCCAAGTGAGGCTGTAGTGCAAACTCATCTTCTTCCAGGTAGTGCCAGCACGCTGTGCAGAACTACCTGTAAAACAAGCCCCCATTTTTTTCTTTATTTAACTGGTCACAGGGCACTCTCCATAATGCCATATGAATAAGTTGAGAGAGAAGAGACACGGTGGCAGGAATGTGGGTGATGTGTGTCTGGATTATCTCTCCATGTCTGCAACTTACATGTACCTTCAAGACCTAATTGAGCCTGATTCCCTGTATAACATTTTCATTTGATGATGGAATGCTTTTGTGGACATCCACATTTATGGATTGATAGGTGAGACAATGACAAATCGATGATGGATAGTTCAGGTTACCTGGCTAATAGTTTAGCTTCTATTAAGGCCCAGTGGAAAGCCAGAGCTACTTCTCAAAGGAGATTTATTTGCAGAGGACGGCATAGGTTTGTTCCAAAAGTCCAATGCTCGGCGCTGTGATTCACCTAAACGGACTAGTCAAAAGCTGCATAGAGCATCCCTATCGGCCACAGACAACCAGTCATGTTGGATCTGCTGAGTCATGTGGTTCAAATGACAGGCTGGACCTTTTGCAGAGCTTTCACTTGTTCTGGGTCCCACTCAAAACTAGCAGTTTATTGGATTACTCAGTAAATAGGTAAAAAGAATATGAACAAATGAGATATATGCTGACTCCAAAATCCTAAGTGGTTCCCTAAACATTTTATGCCTTTCTTAGCGGAAGGTGGAGTCAGATGCACCAAATAACCTTTACCTTGGGAGAGACATCTCTTGTGTTACAGGTCACTGGGCCCCTAGGAATTTCATGGAGGATCCCCTGATGTTTATGTTGCTCACTTTCCACCCTCCAGCATGCACGTGTGTTACCGATGTACCTAGAGAAGTGATTACTTAGATCACTAGGTTCAGTGAGCATATTGTCAGTGCAATGGCACTGTGTGATATCCTGAGAATGAGAAGGCAATAGAGCTACCTACAAAGCAGATTATAACATAGGGCTGGACTTTATATACAGTCCTGAGATAGGACTGTGAAGGTGTATTGCTGACTCTGCCAGTTACAAGCAAACTTCTGATGGTCATTACCAATAGGTATAAAAAGCATTAGCCAGATCAATAGCTACCTAACAAGCGTTAGGGTATGTGATGACGGACCCCAACAACAAAGCCACATGGAGTCACCACGTGGTTCAGTTGACATTGATCGACTGTTGTTCTCAAAGATCCTTCTTTCTTTTGCAAGGGCTGGGTTGGCAAATTGAAAGGAAGTTGGTAGGAATTGCCACTCTGCATCTTTCAGGTCCTCGACAGTAGCATCTATCTCTGCAGTTGCAGGAAGGTAAATGCAGTTCTGTGGATTCCATTTAGCCTTTCCTACTGTAAGAGCCCTCACTGTATGGGTCAGGAAACCCATAAGGAGATACTTACATATCTAAGTATGTTTATTCCAACTGTGCATTCCAGAAATAACTCTGGGGTTCTCGTTACCTCTGGAAGGAGAAGTAAAATGAGAGTGGTGATGAAAGGAGGCTTATTCCATATATATCTCTGTTGTTTAAATTAATTAGTTAATTAATCGACATTGGCCATCTACCTTGGTTTTACTTGGAAATTTTAATTTTTAAAATTTAAAATAATGACAACAAAAAAATTCACAATTTAATATTGTATCACAAAGGTTGTTTATTTAGATCATGAGACATAATAGCGTGTAACAGAGTGCCTGGCGCAGAGTCGCCTCACAGTAAATGACTTTTGAGCTGGAGAGACAGGCCTGCGCTGCTTATACAGACTCCAAAAGGAGAAATCCGAGCTCCACAGGCTTTCAACTGCACTTCAAAGTGTCTTCTAAATAAGTCTTGGTTAAAACTGTATATTATTATTTAAAAAAAACAAAGCTACTAATTTCCTCCCTAATACATATTAAATAAACTGAAGTCAGCAATATAATAGTCCTGGTAGCTCCAGCTTGCTTAGAATTTAGTTAGAAACTTATTTGTGGGGTTTTCTTTCCCTTTTGACTGGCAGAATCATTCCTGATTTCAAGGTTTTTTATTAAGATTTTGTATATTAAACATGAAAATCATGGTAAGTATCAGTTTTAAACTCCTTTCTTCCTTGGATATAGATTTGCTTGTACACAGTACAAATTTAGTCATTTTTAAAATTTTATGTGTAGCTGAAAATGACAGGCTCTACTGTGTATGTTTTAAACTTTTGTCTCTACCAACATTTGTCCTTCTTCATCTATGTAAAATAGTCAACCACTGAATGATTAGAACCTAACGCCCGTGGTTTCTTTGGTTTTCAGTTAGAGTTTATGTTGTGTTTAAACAAAATATTTTCTATAGTAATATTGTTGGTTAGGACACAGAGGGTAACAGATGTGTATATTTTCCTCAAGAAAGTTTTCTTTTATACCTGGCTTGTGGAATATTACAGACTAAAGCTGGAGTATATTTCAAAGTTTAAGATGTTAAAAATAATAATAATGAATTGGTTCCTGGAACAAACTTACTTTTTGAAACAGAGTAAAAAAAGTGACAGCAGTAATTCAGCATATAGATAAAT
Organism: Mormoops blainvillei; assembly: GCA_004026545.1. Lineage (NCBI taxonomy): Eukaryota > Metazoa > Chordata > Mammalia > Chiroptera > Mormoopidae > Mormoops > Mormoops blainvillei. The sequence continues at coordinate 718 of PVJD01004420.1, read as the reverse complement.
GTGATCTGTTCTGACTTGGCACTTTTATTTTTCATTAAAAAATATATATATACTTACCCCGCTGGCGTAGCTCAGTGAATTGAGTGTTGGTTGCAAACCAAAGTGTTGTGGGTTCAACTCTCCAGTCAGGGCACATGCCTGGGTTTGAGGGCCAGGTCCTAAGTAGGGGGCGCGTGAAAGGCAACCACACATTGATGTTTCTCTCCCTTTCTTTCTCCCTCCCTTCCCCTCTGTCTAAAAATAAAATAAATAAAATCTTAAAAAAATATATATATATATACTTAAAACTTCTATGTGTTTTCTACCACGCATATAGAATTATTTGGTCATAGAATGTATAGGAAGATGGGTAACACCTTAAACACCTTAAATCTATTTTATATTTAGGGCAATTGCCTTTTGGTGTCATCTAATTACAAACTATACTATACTTTGTGAGTTTATTTCATTTCCCAAGCTTCGGTTTTGTTATATGTAAAGTGGTGATAATAGTTTTTACCTACTAGAATTGTCACGAAGACTAAATAAGAGCCAATGTAAATCATTAAACATAGTATCTGTCAAGCAGTGGTTAATTAATGCTAGCTTTCTTCCTGAAGCTATAAAGCAAGCTTAAAAGTTTTTCATTTCTGTTTTCAATCATTTTGTTTCAAGGTGACATTTTTAATTGTTCCACCATTTTCCTTATTTATAAAATTCAGAGAATTTCAGAAACATT